>NC_069426.1:3148903-3291403 GCF_026875155.1 Cherax quadricarinatus
CAACGCTCATTCATCTGCCCCAGGCCAAGGCTCATCACTCTGCCCAGCAAGGCTCATTCACTCTGCCCAGGCCAAGGCTCATTCACTCTGCCCCAACCCCAGCTCATTCACTCTGCCGCGACCCTGGCTCTTCACTCTGCCCCAACCTAGGCTCATTCACCTGCCCCAGACCCGCTCATTCACTCTGCCCAGGCCCAAGCTCATTCAACTCTGCCCCAGGCCAAAGTCATTCTCTGCCAGGCCAAGGCTCGTTCACTCTGCCCAGGCCAAGCTCATTCACTCTGCCCCAGGCCAAGGCTCATTCACTTCTGCCCAGGCAAGGCTCGTTCAGCACCCTGCACATAGGCCATTCACTCTGCCCAAGCCAAGGCTCATTCAATCTGCCCCAGGCAATGTTCACTGCCCCAGGTCCAGTGCTCATTCAATCTGCCCAGCCAAGGTCATTCACTCTGCCCAGTCCAAGGCTCATTCACATCTGCCCCAGGCAAGCTCATTCACTTGTCCCCAGCCCCCTTCCGCTGCCCAAACCCAATTCACATTCCCATTAAAGGTCGTATCTGCCCCAAACCCCGGTCTTCATCTGCCCAGGCCAAAATTTCCAAATTTAGGCCAACTCATTGACCGCCCCAGCTAAGGTATTTAATTTCTGCCCACAAGAAAAAACCTGGGAAGCAAAAAAAATTCATCCCGGCGGAAAAATTACATTTCCCAGGAACTTATTACATTCCCGGCCAAGGTCATTCCGGAAACAAAAAATCAAACTGGGAGTAAAATTGCCCAGCCAGCCTTCACCTTTCCCGAAGTATATCTGCCCCCCAAGTTTATGCCCCAGGAAAAACTATTTCACCTTGGGCCCCGCCCAAAGGTTTCCCCCCGCCCCAGGAAGGCTCTTCACTCTGCCCCGACCCAGGCTCTATCACTCTGCCCCAGACCCAAGCTCACACGGCTTCGCTTTCATCAGGAAATTCAAGAAACCACATCACGTTCCTGAAATATTCTATGGAGACTGAACACAGGAATCATCCTCAGTAATTAAAAGTCACGGCAATAATATCACTTATCAAAAGTGGCAGAAATCCAATCACAAAAATCTATAGACCAATAGAACTTATATACTACATTATCAAACGTTTTGAAAGCTTTTTAAGGAGAAAGGTTATTTAACCATGGATTCACTACCGTTGAACAACGTGGGGTGACGGGTTTAGAGCAAGTGGCTCCTGACTCGCTCATATTCTGTACCATTGAGATACAATGGGAGACAAAATGAACAGAGTGTGCACAGAATTTGCAGAAACCTTCAATAAATGCATTCATTGTGCAACAGAAGACATAATCAGTGCAAAAGGAATAACTGGGATAGTAGACAAATAGATATTTATCTTTCCAATAAATTGAGCCCAACGATTAATATTGAATAAAGTCAAGTCAGATCTACAGTGAAAAGCTCTGCACTTCGAGACGTAGTTCTGTTTTTCTCAGTTTTCTTTCTCGCTCTCATAACAATTACAAACATAATTCTTAACATTATATCGTACTGAGCAGAAGACACGAGTTAGTACGGTATTTTCATCCACTGAGAACACAATAAATTTCCAAGCAATTATAAAGCAAATCCTCCAGTGGGCAACAGACAACACTTTGCTTAATGTGGAAAATTTTTAATTTCTCTGCTCTTAAAAAATCAAGAAAATAGAAACTGGATGTAAGTATCAAAGAAACTTCGATCACTCGGTGCGGAAAATTAATGCGAGGAACTTAGTTACGATATCAGGTCGCACGTTCAGTGATCACAGATGAATAATTCAAAAAATGCAATACCTGGGAGTATTGGAGAGACGCTTCGCCTACACAGCAGGCTTTTACTCGGTGACTGAGAAATATGACACTGAAAACTTTTGTAGTGGAGCCAGAAGAAAAGGTGGCTAGATGCAGCAGTTGCAGACATTGTCACAGGTGGACAGGAAGCATTAGTGAAAGTAGATCTCTCCCTAAAGAGTGTTGCAGAAGACATTCTCTTTATCAAATATCCATGATGTTGCTGCTAGACATGTAATACGAGATCATAGGTATATATTACTGACAAGGTGATGAATAAAATACCTGTGCAACACCTGGGCATCTCCATCCATTCTGCTGTGCAGAATGGATGGAGAAATTCTGAATTCGATATTTAACATATCTTAGACCAAAATATGAATATACAGCCGTTGTGTCTTACATCTAAAGAAATGGAAAAGTTGAAATAGCTACGAAGTACCTCATATTTGATCAAATATGAGTTATGATGCGAGGCTTAAAACGTTAAGGATATCCACATTGGTTGATATGAGGAAAAAGGATGTGATAAACACATTAATGTGAAAGAGTAAGTAAGGAGTTATTTATTTGTAAATTGCGGGAAAAGGTGGAGCGGAAAGGATAATTGAGAATTTATTCCCAGGTTGACCAGTAGAATGAATTAAAAGAGGCAGTAGTAAGATCTACAACCATTATACAATATAAACAAGTATAAGATAACAAAAATTATTGAAGACGAGAGATTAAGGGCACAGCTCTGCGCCTGTAAATACCAGTAGGTAGTCTCTCACACTCGGAAAATTCCTGTTGAACTTTGATGGGAATTTATTCCCAAAGTTTGGTGAGAATCGTACCCTCGACCCCCATGTTTATGGATCTAGTTCTCAATCAGTGAACAATGTTTATTACAGTTTGGAGAGTGACAACCTGTCTAATTCAGGCGAGGTCTGCAAGTGCTACAGATTGCAGTGACAACTTGAGGCTTTTCACTGCAGTCTTCTCTCACACGAGGCTTCAGGTTAGATTCCCATTCAGGTTTTTTTTATAAATTTAGTTACAGTAGTTCCTTACGATTTTTTCGGAGTACATTTGACACTTGCATTGCAGAATCAAGAGCTTTATTTACCTTGAGTCGTCTTGGTGAGGGAAGATGGATACTAAAAAACTTGTTTTCAGTCGTTACAATTTGAGTTATTGCGTTGTTTATAGGTGGGCTGTCGATGATCTTTTTTACTGAATGGCGCTGTGAGACCCTAACAATTTTCTTCACATGTGTGAGCCTAAGTGTTCTTATGAGTAACAACACTGATGGAGCAGCTTACATTTCTCGTAGTTCAGTGTCACATTTTTTCCTTGCCTGATAAGACTCTATTTGCGTTATTGTGTTCTCTGATTAATAGCTCCTTTGGACATCATTATTCCATGAACTTTTATAGTTTTGTATCGTTTTATGAAAACGCCTACAATTTGAATCCACTGCCTGTTCGGAAATTGACCCTGTTGAGCAAAATATTTTTTTCCTCTGCCAACTGGAAGTCTTTGTTGACATGGCTTTTGTTTTCCAGTAAGTACTACGGAGACTGTTCATTTTTACAGGGTTATTGATCGTCAAGGATTACAAGAAGCAGGTACTGTTTTTCTGTTTTACAGAGCGATAAACAGTATGTGGCAGGACTTTTCATTGTAAAACTATACAATTTTTCCTTCTTTGAAAGAGGATACCTGTATTGAGTGCCTGAGTTCATTTTTTTTTTTTAACGTTTTCCATTTTTTCTTGCTTCCGTTCGGTAACTCTCAATGCCTCTTCTGACCAGCTACAATTTTTTAACTCTTTTGTATCTGACTAAAACAAAGGATGTTTTGTCGGTGGGACGAGCACCACCCAAGCTGCCAATTGTAAGATTTCGAATAGGGGAAAGAGGGAAAACTCGCGGCTGCCTCTCACGAGATTCACGGCTATGTCTCTCATGTCTCTAGACTTGTGACTGAGGTGAAAAAGAGAGAAATTGAGAGAATAAGAACACATCCCTCACCACCAATATATGACGAAGCCTACAATCAACCTTGGTTCGGCTTCCGTTGTAAACAGGCTGCTACTGCTCATTACAAGGCTTGGAGAAGAAATAAGAGGCATCCCGCTATCTATAACAGGAACCTGCACAAGCAAGTCTGTTGGCAAATGAGAGAAGTCCAAAAGTGGGCCAGACACAAGACAGACACAAAAAAAAGAAAATTGGCATCAGGTAGAGTGGCCTCCACAACCTGATGGTATTTGGCCAATGACCGGCAAGGTTATTCACCTGATAAAATTATTCCACCTCGAAATCGACAGGATTCAATTCAATTCAATTCAAAGTTTATTCTCTATAAGGATTACAATGCTGAGTTTACAGAAATTTGGTTATTGTTTGGTTTACATGTAGTAAAATTGTAATTACAGAGTGTACCACTAGAACGCTTAGCATGGCTAGGCATTTCGGGCATACTTAGTTTTATTCTTAATTGTAAAATATTACAAATTATGAGGTAAGTTGGTATTATGGCTAAGTGACTAAATGCTAGTTTATGAGTTTAGCAATGTGAATGCTTTTGTTTTGGCACAGTATATAGTTTCAGTATTGGAGTATCACAGGATTCATTATTTTAAGACTGAGATTAATATTTCTGTTTATGGTCAAATGAGTGAGCGAGTGTAAGTGTGAACCACCAGGTGGTATTCGTGTAGTTAGTTGACGGGGTGTATCAGGGAGATAAGATGTTTTCTAATGGTAGTTTTGAAGGTGATGAATGTGTCTGCAGTTCTAGAGTTCTCAGGTAGGGTATTCCAGATTTTAGGGCCTTTGACATACATTGAATTTTTGTAAAGGTTTAGTCGGACACGGGGAATGTCGTAGAGATGTTTGTGTCTGGTGTTATGCCTGTGGGTTCTGTCACAACTATCAAGAAAGTGTTTTAGGTCAAGGTTGATATTAGAGTTTAAGGCCCTGTAGATATAGATTGCACAGTAGTAAGTGTGGATGTACTGAACTGGGAGTAAGTTTAGATCTTTGAAGAGTGGGGGGGTGTGCTGCCAGGGATGGGATTTAGTGATTATTCTTACTGCAGCTTTTTGTTGGGTTATTATTGGCTTTAGGTGTGTTGCTGCAGCTGATCCCCAAGCACAAATTGCATAGGTGAGGTATGGATAAATAAGTGAGTGGTATAGTGTGAGAAGGGCATTTTGCGGCACGTAGTATCGTATCTTGGAGAGGATCCCAACCGTTTTGGATACTTTTTTGGCTATATGCTGGATATGGGTGCTGAAATTCAGGTTGTTGTCAAGGTATAAGCCTAGGAATTTTCCCCCATTATTTCTGGTAATTAGAGTGTTGTCAATCTTAATGTTAATTTGTGCATCTCCTGCTCTGCTACCAAACATAATATAGTAAGTTTTGTCAGTGTTAAGCGTAAGTTTATTGGCTGTCATCCAAGTCGATATTTTAATCAGCTCCTCATTCACAATGGTGTTGAGGGTGGCAAGATTAGGGTGAGAGATGACATAAGTCGTGTCATCAGCAAAGAGAATGGGTTTCAGGTGTTGGGATACGTTTGGAAGGTCATTGATGTATATGAGGAAGAGCAGGGGACCAAGGACACTTCCCTGCGGAACTCCAGTATCAAGTGGCCGTGTTGCTGATGCTGTGTCTTTAATGGTGACGTACTGATACCTATTGGTAATGTAAGATTTGAAATAAGCAAGCGCATGGCCTCTTATACCGTAGTGGTCAAGTTTGTGGAGTAGGATTTGGTGGTTTACTGTGTCAAAAGCTTTTCTTAGGTCAATAAAAATTCCTAGTGGATATTCTATGTTGCTGCCAAGATGAAAGATCCTGATCCAGCAAAGAACCCTGCTTAGCTAGCAGCAAGAACTGTGTCAGAGTTATCAGTGGTGACAATAAGGCAGAACAGGGTGTATTTTCTCTTGAAATAGCTGGACCAAGAAGTCTGTGGGCCCAGGTAAGGTGAGCCCAAGATTACTGAGTAGATGCAGACCAGCTAGCAGCGCCTATAACTCGCATTTATCAGCACTGCCTAGCACAGTATAAATGGCCTTCACTGTGGAAAGAGGCCAATGTAGCCCCTGTTCACAAAAAGAAAAGCAGAGAGGAAATCAGCAACTACGGACCAGTATCACTCCTGTTAATCACTGGAAAGAATCTTGAGACAATAATACCATGACAGATAACAGTTTTTCGGCTACCACTCTTTTCTTTGTGACCGTCAATATGGCTTCAGAGAAGGTTACACTGCTACTGATCTGCTGTTAAACCTCTCCACTAACCCGCACCAGGCACCAGATATTGGATGAATCCAAAGTCAGCTGTTTAGTAGCACTGGACATTGATGGCGTTTTCGACCGAGTGTGGCACCGGGAACTCTCGGCAAAACTGCTGGCTTTACACTACATTTCATCAGTGATTACGGAGATAAAACACCTCAATTACTGGGAGCGCTTGAAGTTCCTGAACCTGTACTCCCTGGAATGCAGGCGGGAGAGATCCATGAGTATATGTTGTGCAAGAAAGGTAAAAAATACCGACAATATGAAAGTTTAGACACATGTGCAACATCTGGTTATCTTTATTGTAGACGTTTCGCCATCCAGTGGCTTTATCAATACAGATTCTAGGACATAATTAGAAGACAGTAGAACTATATACAAAATATGAGGTAGTCAGTCCCTCAGCCTTGGAGTTAGTGTTCACAGCATAGTGGTGGAGGAGAAACTGGAGCACAGGCAAGAAGACTGGCGGTTATATAGGCGTCAGTGGATAAGGACGTGTAGCAGACGAGGGCATCGTCACTGGTAGGCGGGATTCCCCAGTGGATGTAGGTCCTATCCAAAAGCAGAGATTAAATGGAGGCAGCAGACATTGCGAAGTAAAGATAATGTGATCAGTCCATCAACCTTGGAGGAATAGTTTTTAAGGTGGTCAGTCCCTCAGCCCAGAGAAAAGTTTTACTCCATGGTCTGGTGGTCAGTCCCTCAGTCTGGAGATGTTTCAGCTCCATGGTCTGGTGGTCAGTCCCTCAGCCTGGAGAAGAGTTTAGCTCCATGGTCTGATGGTCAGTCCCTCAGTCTGGAGATGTTTCAGCTCCATGGTCTGGTGGTCAGTCCCTCAGCCTGGAGAAGAGTTTAGCTCCATGGTCTGGTGGTCAGTCCCTCAGCCTGGAGAAGTTTCAGCTCTATGGTCTGGTGGTCAGTCCCTCAGTCTGGAGAAGAGTTTAGCTCCATGGTCTGATGGTCAGTCCCTCAGCCTGGAGAAGAGTTTAGCTCTATGGTCTGGTGGTCAGTTCCTCAGTCTGGAGAGAAATGTTCAGCTTTATGGTACGGTGGTCAGTCCCTCAGTCTGGAGAAGTGTTCAGCTCCATGGTCTGGTGGTCAGTCCCTCAGCCTGGAGAAGAGTTTAGCTCCATGGTCTGGTGGTCAGTCCCTCAGCCTGGAGAAGTTTCAGCTCTATGGTCTGGTGGTCAGTCCCTCAGCCTGGAGAAGAGTTTAGCTCCATGGTCTGATGGTCAGTCCCTCAGCCTGGAGAAGTTTCAGCTCTATGGTCTGGTGGTCAGTCCCTCAGCCTGGAGAAGAGTTTAGCTCTATGGTCTGGTGGTCAGTCCCTCAGTCTGGAGAAGTGTTCAGCTCCATGGTCTGGTGGTCAGTCCCTCAGTCTGGAGAAGTGTTCAGCTCCATGGTCTGGTGGTCAGTCCCTCAGCCTGGAGAAGAGTTTAGCTCCATGGTCTGGTGGTCAGTCCCTCAGTCTGGAGAAGTTTCAGCTCCATGGTCTGGTGGTCAGTCCCTCAGCCTGGAGAAGTGTTCGGCTCCATGGTCTGGTGGTCAGTCCCTCAGTCTGGAGAAGTGTTCGGCTCCATGGTCTGGTGGTCAGTCCCTCAGCCTGGAGAAGTGTTCGGCTCCATGGTCTGATGGTCAGTCCCTAAGTCTGGAGAAGAGTTTAGTTCCATGGTCTGGTGGTCAGTCCCTCAGTCTCGAGAAGTGTTCGGCTCCATAGTGTGATGGTCAGTCCTTCAGTCTGGAGAAGTGTTCAGCTCCATGGTCTGGTTGTCAGTCCCTCAGTCTAGATAAGTGTTCGGCTCCATGGTCTGGTGGTCAGTCCGTCAGTCTGGAGAAGTGTTCGGCTCCATGGTCTGGTGGTCAGTCCCTCAGCCTAGAGAAGTTTTCGGCTCCATGGTCTGGTGGTCAGTCCCTCAGTCTGGAGAAGTGTTCGGCTCCATGGTCTGGTGGTCAGTCCTTCAGTCTGGAGAAGTGTTCGGCTCCATGGTCTCGTGGTCAGTCCCTCAGTCTGGAAAAGTGTTCGGCTCCATAGTCTGATGGTCAGTCCTTCAGTCTGGAGAAGTGTTCGGCTCCATGGTCTGGTGGTCAGTCCCTCAGTCTGGAGAAGTGTTCGGCTCCATGGTCTGGTGGTCAGTCCCTCAGCCTGGAGAAGTGTTCGGCTCCATGGTCTGATGGTCAGTCCCTCAGCCTGGAGAAGTGTTCGGCTCCATGGTCTGGTGGTCAGTCCCTCAGCCTGGAGAAGTGTTCGGCTCCATGGTCAGGAACAATGTAAAGCTGATGTATGAGAATAGAATCTTAAATACTGTCGAAGATGAGGCGTGAGGGTCTCCATGACGTGGCAGGAAGCGGTGACCACTAGTAGAAGTTAGAAGGTAAGAATTTTAGGAGCACTGCAGCAGCCTTACTGGTCCATTCTAAGCAGGTCCCTCTAGATTCCAACCCTTCTCTCTCACAAGCCTGGAGCTACAGGAGGAAGGTTCAGAAGTCCTACCTCAGGGACTCCTGTCCAAAGATCAAGACTGCCCTCTTGGACTGTGTTGTAAAGTTGCAGCTAAGATAATCCATCACAGGGAAGCACTTCATGAGCTCCTCAAATCATTAGATAACCTACAAGCTATTGTAGAAGGCCAGTGCAAGCCTGCATCAAGTGACGTAAGCTGCTCAGCTGATGGTGACACTATTGACAGAGTTCAAAACACTACCTTCGGGAATTCTAACACAATTCCTCTGACCACCACAGAGGGAACAAATCCTCTTCCCAGCAACGAAGGAAGTCTTGGATCTGTTAATTCTCCTACACCTGACATCTCTGCTTCAGCCACTGCCAGTCCACTAGACAGTGCACATACCATCTCTGATCCTACACCTGTCAGCACACCTGCCGACACTATTCCAGAATCTGGCAGCAGTGCTTCATCGGCAAGTTCTGAGTCAGGAGTTTCTCCATCAGGGATTGGTGCAGTTAATAATCAGGGAACTATCACTGCACCTGATCACCTGCTGCGCCAAAGTACGAACAGCAGCGACACATCTGTCAGAATTGGTAGAGGACTGGGTAGAGGACGTGGAAGAGGATATGGAGGAGGAAGACATCTACAGCCGTCTCACCCTCCACTAACACAGTCCCAGCGGCAGAACCTGAGGACAAATCTGCAAAACACAGGAGGTGCAAGAAATCATAGTCCACCCTCCCAGGCACCTAGGCTGTGCTCTTACTGTTACCGGAAGGGGCACACCGCCAACAACTGCCTGCGAGATACCAGGTGCAATTACTGCTACAAGAAAGGACATCAGGAGGACCAGTGTCGGAAGAAAAAGGAACTTGACAGACAGGACCACCTGTTTAGAGACCTGTTCTCAGAACAAACCAGCAGGATCTCTGAATTGGTGAACACTCTCACATGTCACTCACTCAGCTACTCCTATCTCAGCCCAGCAGGTGGTATTGTGCCTTATACAACACCACAGACCTACATCCCTGCAGCTGCCTCAGTACCCTACCTCTCTCAAGGGCAGGCACCTTACGTGACCTACACACCCACCACCTCAAGCTGACCACATTATGAGGAGCCAGTCTATCAGCATCCTGTCGGCCAACATTAGAGGTTTCATTACCAATGTTGGAGAGCTCACACACAGTTTTGTGAACACGACGTCCCGACATGATAGCTGTTGTTGAAACATTTTTAGATGACAGGACTCCAGAAAATTTTGCAAGAATTGCTGGCTACACCTCATGAACGAGAAAAGACAGGCAAGGGCAAGGAGGTGTTGCTGTGTGCTTCTCTAAAAGTGTTCATGCCCAGCACATTGATGTTGCCATCCCTACTCATCTTGAAATGATGTTCTTCAAGCTCTGCATAAACACTAGTACCTCTGTACTAGCATGTGCAATGTACAGACCTCAGTGGTAACATGCAGACCCCATCAACTTCCTAATGGAAAATATTGACTCCCTTCTGCTACAACACAACTGTCAACATATCATAATTGTTGGTGACCTCAAGCAACACCTTATACAGAGGGACTTCGATGACCTTCTTGCAGTATTTGACATGAGAAACTTTGTTGATTTCCCTACTCACATCTCTGGCTCCTCTCTTGACCCAGTAGTGAGTGATCTGGCAGAAGGCATAGTCACTTGTCAACCCCTCGGCTACGTTGGATCGTCTGACCACAAGGCTGTTTTTACGACACTTAAGATCCCAACAGAACGAGGTGAGGAGTCCACACGCACAACCTGGCTATGGGAAAGAGGTAATTGGCCAGCCCTTTGCTCTGAGCTCGCCACCACCGATTGGAATGCTCTTCTCCAAGGGGACGTTGACAACCAAGTGAAAGCCTTCACTGGACACATACTTAATCTACAACAAGAACACATTCCTCACCGGCAATATGTGACAAAGCCTACAGATCAACCTTGGTTTGGCTTTCGTTGTAGAGAGGCTGCTACTGCTAAGTACAAAGCATGGTGAAGGTATAAGAGACATCCTACCACCTATAACAGGAACTTGCACAGGAAAGCCTGTAGGCATATGGGTGACGTTCAAAAGTGGTCCATTGCTAAATGTGAGGTGGACACAAAAAGAAAGCTAGCATCAGGTAGGGTAGGCTTCAAAACCTGGTGGTCCCTGGTCTAAATCGACAGGATGGGACCACCTCTACTAGTAGTCAAGAGAAGGTAGACCTCTTTGCTGAACACTTTGCTACCAAAATGCAAGTTCCTGATCCAGCAAGGGACCCTCCTTGGCTAGCTGCAAGAACTGTGTCAAAACTGTCAGTAGTGACAATAAGGTAGGAAGAGGTGCATTTCCTTCTTAAATCGATTGACCAAGAAAAGGCTGTGGGCCCAGACAAGTTGAGCCCAAGATTGTTGAGAAGATGTGCAGACTAGCTAGCAGCACCTCTAACTCGCATCTTTCAGCACTCCTAGTACAATGTAAATGGCCCTCTCTGTGGAAAGAGGCAAATGTAGTCCCTGTTCACAAAAAGAAGAGCAGAGCAGAAATCAGCAACTACAGACCAGTGTCACTCCTGTCAATCACTCGTAAGATCCTTGAGACAATAATCTCAAGACACATGACAGAGTTTTTTGACTACCACTCACTACTTTGTGATCGTCATTATGACTTCAGGAAAGGTTACTCTGCTGCTGATCTGTTGTTAAACCTCTCCACTAAGTGGCACCAGTCACTGGATGAATCCAAAGTCAGCTTTGTGGTAGCACTGGACATTGCTGGTGCTTTCGACCGGGTGTGGCACCAGGGCCTCTTAGCAAAACTTCAAGCACTGGGAATTGCAGGCTTTACACTCTGTCTCCTCATGGTAGATCTCTAAGTGTAATTCTCAATGGAACGGAATCAGCAAGACATCCTATTGGGGCAAGTGTTCCACAAGGAAGCGTGCTGGGACCATTGTTATGGAATGTCTACTTAACGACCTTCTTCATCTCATCCCAGAATCACATGCATATGCAGATGACTGTACACTGGCATTCACTTATCCAAGAGAAGAAATGCCAGCTACTCTAAGCTACATCAATCACCAGCTAAGAGCTACATCAGCTTGGGGAAATAGATGGCAAGTAACATTTGCACCTGAGAAATCACGAATGATGATGGTCTCTAGGCACCATGATGGTAATGCTGGTGCAGTAGTAAGGATGAATGGGAGGGTGTTGGCACCTGGAAAAGAAGTTGATATCCTTGGGGTGAAATTTGACTCCAAACTAACCATGAAGAACCATGTTGTAAATCTAGCAAACAAGGCAGCCAGGAAGCTTACAGCACTTCGCCGTATCTCGCATCTGCTAGACAGTAGGGGTTGCAAGATTCTGTACGAGGCACAAGTACGCTTACACCTTGAGTATGCTCCACTTTCTTGGTTTGCCTGCCCCCCCCCCTCTCATCTGCGATTGCTGACAGAGTAGAGAACAGAGCAAGACGTCTCATCTCTCACCTGGACCCATCCTGGATAGATCTGTCATTTCAGCAGAGCCTTCAACACAGGAGGGATGTGGGTTGCCTTACTGTTATGTACAAGGCCAATATTGTCAAAGTACCACACTTGGATCCACTTCGAGGACAGCGTGAAACAAGCTTTTATACCACAAGACGGGCAGAAAGCAGCAACTTCACTCTGGCTGTACCCTTCTCCAGAACATCACTCCATCTGAGATCATATATATACCCAGGATGACTCGAGTATGGAACACATTCGTACAGCATAATGATGTCAACGAGATAAAGTCAACTGATCAAATGAAAATGCTGGCCCACAGATGGCTCCAACTTCATCCTGTTCCCTACTTGTATGTCTCATAAAATAGAAATGCTTTCAAATGAGCTGATGTAGGTAACAGCTCTTAGCTTGTCAATAAAGTTAGGAATCCTTAACCTGTAAATAGCTTGTCAATAAAGCTAGGGATCCTTAACCTTGTCAAACCCTGTGTAAAAAAAAAAGTAATAATTCAGCAACGAAGTTGTGGAAAATGTCATGTGTTGATAAATTAGATACATGTGCAACTCTTGGGTATCTTTATTGAGGAAACGTTTCGCCACACAGTGGCTTCATCAGTCCATACAAAGGAGAATTTTGAAGAACAGGAGGAGAATGAGGTAATCAGTCCCTCAACCTTGAGTCGATGTGGTCAGTCCATCAATCTTGAATAGAATACGGCATACGTGCGGAGAAGGAGCTTATAAACCGTAGGCAGGAGAGGTGCAGCAGTCATAGGTGGTGTCACATTTGTTCAAAGTGGAAGTAGGTCGTGCCCAAAGGTTAGGCAAGCGAAGAATTCCCTGTATTAAGATCCAAAGAAGTTGCACATGTGTCTAATTTATCAACGTGTAGGTTCTGTGAACCAATCATCCACAATCCTGTCAGACACTGCAACTTCTTGGGATCTTAATACTTGGGAATTCTTCGCTTGCCTAACCCTTAGGCACGACCTACTTCCACATTGGACAAATGTGACACCACCTACGACTGCTGCACCTCTCCTGCCTACGGTATATAAGCTACTTCTCCGCACTTATGCCGTATTCTATTCAAGATTGATGGACTGACCACATCGACTCAAGGTTGAGGGACTGATTACCTCATTCTCCTCCTGTACTTCAAAATTCTCCTTTGTATGGACTGATGAAGCCACTGTGTGGCGAAACGTTTCCTCACTAAAGATACCCAAGAGTTGCACATGTGTCTAATTTATCAACGTGTCGGTTCCCTGAACCAAGATAAGGTTGTGTTGCTGTGTCAGACAACTATGTTGAAAATGGTATAAGTTTGGCAAAAAGGCACTTACACTTTTCATTAACGATGCCAATATTCCTCTAAGTGTGACGCTCAAGTGTTGAAATGCTGAATGCTGTTGAAAGAGGGTTTGTAAAGTTATTGCGAGGAAATAAATTTTGGAATGATGTACATGCAATTGTGTAAAGATCATCTGTACACGATGATTGTTCCACCAGCCATCCCCTGGTAATAGTTCGGTAAGATGGAAAATTTGAAGCCGATCGGAAAAGGCGTTCTGAATTCATCAACGACAGGTTCTGGCCTAAACTCGTTCGAAAATATATTTAGGCCTTATTAAACTTGGGAATATTGAATATATACACCCATAAACCATGGTTTTCAATATTTCTCATTTTTTTTCCTTTTTGTAATTCCTTTCTACTTAAAATTCCCTACAGTTCCTACCAGGAAAAAAATATTTAATTTTTAAAAATGATCAATTTGATACATTTCTCTATAAAATTGGCAAAGTAGCACCAACTGAGTCCAAAATTAATTTAAAAACACTTTAAGATATACAACAACTTAGTATTTGAAGTCAACCAGAAGAGGCTGCTGTCTCCACGAATTATGTGGTAACAGTTTAATGAATAATATTGAAAGCTGACACAGTTTGAAGTAAAAGTCAATCTTTCTTTTTATAAAAACCCACCAACTCTAAAAACTGGAAGCCTATCAAAAAAGGTAACCTCCAGTAACTGATCAGAGGCCATCGGTTCTAAGTTTTTTTTTCGGTTTAGCGCTTGTTTTGATTATAATAATAGTAATCTAAGTTTTTCTAACAGTTTACACTAACAGTTTACACTAACAGTTTACACTAACAGTTTACACTAACAGTTTACACTAACAGTTTACACTAGCACTTTACACTAACAGTTTACACTAACAGTTTACACTAACAGTTTACACTAACAGTTTACACTAACAGTTTACACTAACAATTTACACTAACAGTTTACACTAACAGTTTACACTAACAGTTTACACTAACAGTTTACACTAACAGTTTACACTAACAGTTTACACTAACACTTTACACTAACAGTTTACACTAACAGTTTACACTAACAGTTTACACTAACAGTTTTTCACTAACAGTTTACACTAACAGTTTACACTAACAGTTTACACTAACACTTTACACTAACAATTTACACTAACAGTTTACACTAACAGTTTACACTAACAGTTTACACTAACAGTTTACACTAACAGTTTACACTAACAGTTTACACTAACAGTTTACACTAACACTTTACACTAACAGTTTACACTAACAGTTTACACTAACACTTTACACTAACACACATAAACTTATCGGGTTTTGTGCTTCTCTTTGAATACATTCGAGATTGTATTTTAAAACCGATCAATCAAACCATTCTATAGTTATTGGATAAAAATCAATTTCGCTATTTAATAATATTGACAAACTTGAACGTGCGCGGCCTTACAGCAACTCAAAACTTGATTTCTAGATAACACCGGCACTGAAAATTGAAGCTGTTTAGAAGAGGTATTCTCCCGTTACTGCTGGAATTCCAACATTTTCTAAATTATAATACAAACTTAGTATATTCACTTATTTGTCTGCACACAAACTAAACATTTTAGGTAATAATTTATCTATGCTAAGCATCAGCTAATTAAAAATTAACACAATAAAAAGAGGTAGACTATGATCTAACATGATTTAAGTGGAATAAAAGTTCCAGGTGAAATGAGTAAAAATTTTAAGCACCAGAGGCTTTGTAAGGTTATCAAACTCAATCCGGGAATTTTGGAATGGGTTCTACAACCTTGGGCATCAGGCACCTTGAAGTCTCAATAGGTACAAGAAGCTTGTGCTAGTTACTACGAACCCCCACTGAAAACGAAGCTGACTTAATGACTTTTTAAACAAAATCAAAACAAGAATTTAGAAGGAAAAAATGACAAAGCAAAAATTAGGCAACTATGTAAGCAACTCTCTCTTCGTCGATCAAGAGTCCTAGTCCGAGACTGGGCCGCAGGGGCCATGAATCATGAAATCTTCACCAGGCACATAACAGGTGACCTCCTAATTAAGTTAGACACCGCTGATCAACGACCCAGTCACGGTTCTGTACAGAATTATTTCTAACAGTTAAATAATTTCAACTTGTGACCAATTTCGATAGTTCTCCTCTCTAGGGCTGGCATAAGCTGACTGTCTGATCAATCAGACTCTTGCTGCAGAAGGCTTAAAGGCTTGCAAAGCAATCAAAAAAGACCTACAAAACTATTCAAAACTATACTCCGGTATTGTAATCTTTGCCTTAGATCAGTGTCAGGTATGAAGGGCTGACACAACTTACATTACGGTGTTGCTGTGCGTGAAAGGGGGTTATATTGAGTTACAAGCGTCGTAACTGACGATTTGCGTGGAATAAGAGAAGCGTTTGGGAAATAAGAGTATCAAAGCATTAGTGACGCTGGGTCACTCACCTGCCACCAGTCACGTTGAAGCGGATTATTGAGTAGGTCACAAGTGATTTATGCAGCAGCTCTTGTCACTCCATAAACCAGCGAGCGTCTTACTGCATCAGGGTTGCCCAACCCTGAACATTTACACGCAACGACAGAAACAAATCCCGTTATAAAAATACGCAAGAAAGAAAAATGTGATTTAAGAGTTTGACTTAATGTTTGATTTCATTTTTCATACATAAATACTCAAACTTAAGGCGGCGTTTCGGTCCATGTCTGACCGAAATGTTGTCAAGTTTCATTCTCCTATGTACGGATTATTCATGTATGGTTCCAGTTGCTGTATTGTGCCTTTATATTCTTCATTTTCCTCACCGAGTGAGCCTTCCCTGTGTTTACTTCCATATCCCGATAATGTCTCCTCCTGAAGCTAAGAGTGGGGTTTTAATCCACCAACTCTCCGTCAATATCATTATTTTTTCTCAATATTCTGAAACAGGAAAAAAAAAAAAACACATCCCAGTGCCTCATCCGCTTTAGTTACTATCTGTGTCCTGGGGATTTCTCATCTCATGAAGCCTGACTATGTCTGTGTGATCGTGCATGTGTTGTGCACTCCTTGTATGTTTGTCTGTACTTACACAGCTGATTTTGCGATATTACAGTATCTAGATTCGTACCATCATGTATAAGAGGAATCGCCGACAGACGCCATTTGTGTTTTCAATGATTTTGAGTCATTTCCTGGTCAGCCTGGCTGCAGCACTAACAGTATGGTTAATTAGGCCATTAACCAGGAGTCTTACTCTGGGTTCAAGCCAGGGAAGTAACGGTGACCCCCTGAAATGTCTTACCTTTAAGATAATCACAAGTTTACACATTTAGTTTCATCTAATCTCTATACGGCAGAGACCAGCCACCCTAAATATCTTTATCTTGTATCACATTTGTAACAACTAGATGTATTTTAGTCGCTGAACGATGCGAGAAAATACAGCATTATTTCTTAACCTTAGGCTCCTGTACATCAGTTCATTCGATGTGAACAGCGCGGAGTACAGCATAAGTTTCCATTGTGATGTGTGAAGATGTAAAGTGAATCAAACGAGGTAGTCACAAGTTATCACATGGACACTAATACCACAATTCTCTCAATAAAAATATTAACTTGGGATATACACAACCCAGAACTAAATCAGACCTTTTAATAGGAAGAAGAGTCATTGCATTAAGTTTGAAGCTGCTCAAAAGGTGCATTATCAAGTAATCAGTTTTGAAGTGTTGAAGCCAATCGTATGGAACACTCAGAAATTATCGATGATAACCAGTATTTAAATTTTCGCAATTTCTTCTTTAAAAAAAAGCAAACTGAAACTTACACTGAAACTGTTAACTAAGACTGATCTGTGATTAATATTAAATTATACAATGATGTATTTAAAGTAAAAACGGCAAAATTGCATTTATAAACACAACCAACACTATTATCTTTCCTCTAAGTAGGATTTTACAAGTGTTAAAATTTTGAAGCCAGTCAAAAGAGGGTTTCTAAAGTTATGGCATGAAACCGGTTTCAGGATTGGTCTATTTTATGTTGAGCGGAGGGAACCTGCACTGGTCAATAACTCCAGGAGACTTTCGTAACTAATACTTTGACGAATATGGAATCTGCCTCGAGTGCAACGAGGGTCACTTTCCCTGTGTCCTGATCGCAGTCCGGGTCTACCGGTGGCTGCCCTGGTCAACCAGGCAGATGGTGATACCCACATCAGGTTGAACATATGCACCACATCCGGGCAGATCAAGAACTGACTTGAGGAACTTCCTAGGTTCTCTCCTGACAACTGCCAGAAGACTATTGGTAGTTCCCATTCTGTGTCAAGGGAGGGTATTAAAAAGATTCAAGAGAGAGAGAGAGAGAGAGAGAGAGAGGGGAGAGAGGAGAGAGAGAGAGAGAAGATTCGAGAGAGAGAGAGAGAGAGAGAGAGAGTGAGTGAAAAGGGGACTAAACTAAAGAGAACTTGGGCTATTTGTACTCTCACTAAAAATTCCTTATCCAGGATCACTCTCCCCAACGAGCACAAGAGTTATTCCACTTTTCCTGTGTCTGCCTTAAAAAAACATTCAAACGCTATCAGCGATTTTGATAAAAATTAAATTGTTTCGAAGTTGATCATGAAATTTTAGTGAACTCGCCTAGTGGTAGTCTCCTCGTGCCATCTGCAACAGAGTAATAGCTTCTGGCCCCGCCACCTGACTAATATCGAAAGACTTTTCTGATTGCTAGCCTGGCGGACCTGATTGTCCATGGTCATGAACCTGAGTCTGGGGTTGATCTCCACTACCATTTCATGTGATGCATATTTATATTATAGAAAACCAAGACTAGCGAGATTATATATATCCTTTAGCTTATGATGACTATGAACTGTTTTCCATGCCATGTGTCTATGAGTCTGAGAGAGACTCTGGTGATGAGTCTGAGAGAGACTCTGGTGATGAGTCTGAGAGAGACTCTGGTGGGAGTCACTCACGATATTATCTATCGTGAGTGACTCACGATATATAATACTGTGAGACAGTCAAGAACTGGACTGGGGACCCTCATCCTCAGAGAAGAGAATAAACGTAGTTCAGGGAAAACTCAAGGTTCTCCCCAGAGCTGTTTGAATATTTTATTCTCCTACCACCCGCTGTATTTATATGCTTTGTGAACTTTATTTATAGACAGAATACAGCGAGAAAAAAAAACACAAACATGAATACATTGGTGCAATACATCAAAGATTGTGAATCTCCTCCAGCTCCTCCAAGTATGCAGCAAGCATTTCCCCTCTGGATGGCCACGCTGAGGCGCTGGAACATGAAAGTGGCTGCCCTGGGTGATGTCGATGAGTCTGGAAACCAGTTCTTTAAGGAAACGTGTGATGTTTTTTTCACCATGATCCTAAGGTCTCTGATCTCACTGGTACTGTTGGCTTATGTCCCTGTACTTGCTGATCTTGTACTCCTCCCTGTCAACAGCAGCTCCTCCCTGTTGCCCGACACTGATGGATGTAGGTGTCAGCCAGTATGGACACGCAGGTATAGTCCCATTCTCAGATGCAGTGGTTTGATCTATATGTACCTGTGGAGCCCTAGTGCCAACAGCCTACCACCAGGTATCTGCTGCTGAGTTAATTCCAGTGTGAGTATTCCAGGCCTTGTCAATAGTGCCATCATCAGCTGATCAAGATATATAAATCCATTAATGTTGGCTAGATCTGGCCTTCTACGATAGATTGCAGCATCTAATGATTTAAGGAGCACTCGAAGTGATTCCTGTTGATCGAATACCTGAGCTGTAACTTTACAACACAGCCTAATATAGCAGTCTGGGTTATTCGAATGGAGTTCCAGTGTCACCTCTGAACCTTTCTGTTGTGCCAAATATGTTTCTGGCACATACGTAGTCATATGTAGTCATGTTCCTGAACCATTTCTTGCTGTTTAGCTCTCTCTCTCTCTCTCTCTCTCTCTCTCTCTCTCTCTCTCTCTCTCTCTCTCTCTCTCTCTCTCTCTCTCTCTCTCTCTCTCTCTCTCTCTCTCTCTCTCTCTCTCTCTCTCTCTCTCTCTCTCTCTTATTACTGTCACTGTCATATGGGCCCACCGCCAATGTGTGAGACCAACACCTTAAATAATTTCCTTGTCGCTGCGCGAGGGCCAGACTGGCTGCTCCCTCCACTCTGGGTACCGAGAGTGGGGTTACCACTTGTTGTTTCTTAATGGTTCCCTTGATCATTGTTCCTTCAGTCTCAGCTCAGACCTCAGAAATTGTAAAGGAAAAGTTACATGAATATGAGCTACGAAGAAGTACACAGGAAAGTAAAGAGAAATGTATACAGAATGTGTAAGATAGAGCTGACATCTAAGATTTTCATGAAACTAAACGAAAAGATTAGGTTAGGCTATGTAAGGTAGCAGTCCAGTTAGAGTAAACTTTTACAGGCTTCCTTATTGCACTTGGAAGATAGTACCTTCATGGATGGTTAATGCCTAATAAACCACTACCTGCTAGGTAGGCAATAGCTTATTTCATCGTCAGCAAGGGGGGTAGAAGGTTTGGGAATGGTAAATCACTTCCAAAGTCAAGTGCCCGCTCAGTGCGAGTTCTCTTCATGACAGGGAAAATATGTGTGATGTGTGTGCGTGTTCTCTGCGGGCGGCTACATTAAGAGCTTTGCGTAAATCATATGCGGCCTGATGAACCCCGCGCACTTCCCTCTGAGCTGGGAAAAAAATGTGAACAGCAACAACCTGGCAAATCAGGAGAACAATTAGAGAACACTTTATCAATATCCGTGGCCCAAAGCTCTTCAATCTATCATACCTTACCTGACCTTACGTTGATTCTTGGGGCCACTGCCACCGCGGCCCAGTTCCAAGTCAGGTATTCTGGTTGCTCTCTTGATCAACCAGTTAAAAGCTCCATAACCTGACTTGCATATGAGTTAGAAAACTAGGGCGAGGAATCTTATTTTGAACAGTTACCTAGGGAATCTCCTGTGTTCACTGTGGAGCTCCACACAATATCAGCTGCTCTTCTGATAGCTGGCTAAGTTGGTTTTTGTTTCACTGTGTACTCTGCCATAGCCCAGTATGCTTCTGTCCACACTGATCCAGAAGATTCAGAAGTGGTTAGTTCGCCTCCATGCGCAACACCAGGATGTGGAGTTTCGATAGAGGTTGAGCCATGTTCGTGTGCCGGGATATGAACGGTCTGAAGCCGAGGTAAAGGATGCGGTAGAGAGTCCACTCTAGAGTACCTTAGACTCTTGCTTTACAGTGACTTCATGGACCATACAAACAGATATCCTCTTGGAAAGCAGCTGCCCTGCTGGATTCTATAGACTGACAGCAAGTTATGTAGGGTTTGGTAGGACGTGAGTATCTGGACTTTTTCCATCAACAGGAATCATCACTTTGAAACGAATTCCTGTCGACTGAGGATTAGGCACATGCACATCACGCATAGCCACCTGTTTACAAGTGCTCCTGCTCCTGTGTGTAACTTGTGGCACACATTGAAAGATTACATGCAACCTAGGCCCTGCATCACTATCATGGTTTTTATAACTGGTGCCTGTAGGGATCTCGGGGAACTTTAGGGAAGCCTTGTGCCATTAATAATTAATCGAAATTTTTAATTGCTGCTAGTTATTTTAGCTATGTATAATAATATTTGTGTTGAGTATTTATTTCCTTAGTTTTGTATTATATTTGTTTTATATTGCGTGTGTTGTACCTAAATTTACTGCTATGAGCGCTGAGTTACCTACATGTTCAAGTACACTGAATTAACACGTAACCCTTTTCTTCTACTACCACTGCATGGTTGATCATGGAAGTAACTTGAGAAAATTATCAAGTTCCTTTTGTAAGCCAATCATGGGTGTGTTGGTATTTTCCCTAATTCACTAAGGGATGGAGTTGAAATGTCGAGGTCCTCTTACACTATGAAACTCTCTCATAGTTTGCTAATCACTTGCCTTCGTTCTATTAGAGGAATTTGCACCTTTGAACCTAACTTAACCTAAGTCTCTTTTCTGCTATATTAAGTGGTTCGGTTGCCTGGGTCCAGGTGAATGTTTGCTCTCTATCTCTCTTCTCTCATCTCTCTCTCTCTCTCTCTCTCTCTCTCTCTCTCTCTCTCTCTCTCTCTCTCTCTCCTCTCTCTCTCTCTTTCTCTCTCTCTCTTCTCTCTCTCTCTCTCTCTCTTCTTTCTCTCTCTTCTCTCTCTCTCTCTCCCTCCTCTCTCTCTCTCTCCTCTTCTCTTCTCTCTCTCTTTTTTTTTTTTTTTTTTTTTTTTTTTTTACACAGGGTTTGAAAAAGGTTAGATCCCTAGCTTTATTGACAGTCTTTTACAGGTTAAGGTTCCTAACTTTATTGGCAGCTAAGAGCTGTTACCTACATCAGCTCATTTGAAAGCATTTTTGTTTTGAGACATTCAAGTAGGAACAGGATTGCAGTTGGACCATCTGTGGGCCAGCATTTTCATTTGATCAACTGACGTTATCTCGTTGACCCTCATATGCTGTACGAATGGTGTTCCATATCGAGTCATCCTGGGTATGTATGATCTCAGATGGAGTGATTCTGGAGAAGGGTACAGCCAGAGTGAAGTTGCTGCTTTACTGCCCGTCTTGATGATAAAACTTGTTTTCACGCTGTCCTCGAAGTGGAACCAAGTGTGTATTTTGACAATATTGGCCTTGTACATAACAGTAAGGCACCCACATCCCTCCTATGTTGAAGGCTCTGCTGTAAATACAGATCTATCCAGGAAGGGTCCAGGCGAGAGATTAAACGTCTTGCTCTGTTCTCTACTCTGTCAAGCAGTCGCGATGAGAGGGGGGGGCAGGCAAACCAAGAAAGTGGAGCATACTCAAGGTGTGAGCGTACTTGTGCCTCGTACAGGATCTTGCAACCCCTACTGTCAAGCAGATGCGGATACGGCGAAGTGCTGTAAGCTTCCTGGCTGCCTTGTTTGCAAGATTTACAACATGGTTCTTCATGGTTAGTTTGGAGTCAAATTTCACCCCAAGGATATCAACTTCTTCTCCAGGTGCCAACATCGTCCCATTCATCCTTACTACTGCGCCAGCATTACCATCATGGTGCCTAGAGACGAACATCATTTGCGTTTTTTCAGGTGCAAATGTTACTTGCCATCTATTTCCCCAAGCTGATATAGCTCTCAGCTGGTGATTGATGTAGCTTAGAGCAGCTGGCATTTCTTCTCTTGGATAAGTGAATGTCAGTGTACAGTCGTCTGCATATGCATGTGATTCTGGGATGAGATGAAGAAGGTCGTTGAAGTAGACATTCCATAACAGTGGACCAGCACACTTCCTTGTGGAACGCTTGCCCCAATAGGATGCCTTGCTGATTCCGTTCCATTGAGGACTACACTTAGAGATCTACCATGAAGGTAATCACTGAGGAGACATAGCGTAGAGCCTGCAATTCCCAGTGCTTGAAGTTTTTGCTAAGAGGGCCCTGGTGCCACACCCGTCGAAAGCGCCAGCAATGTCCAGTGCTACCACACAGCTGACTTGGATTCATCCAGTGACTGGTGCCACTTAGTGGAGAGGTTTAACAACAGATCAGCAGCAGAGTAACCTTTCCTGAAGCCATATTGACGATCACAAAGTAGTGAGTGGTAGTCAAAAAAATCTGTCATTTGTCTTGAGATTATTGTCTCAAGGATCTTACCAGTGATTGACAGGAGTGGACACTGGTCTGTAGTTGCTGATTTCTGCTCTGCTCTTCTTTTTGTGAACAGGGACTAACATTTGCCTCTTTCCATGGAGAGGGCCATTTACACTGTACTAGGCAGTGCTGAAGATGCGAGTTAGGAGGTGCTGCTAGCTGGTCTGCACATCTTCTCAACAATCTTGGGCTCAACTTGTCTGGGCCCACAGCCTTTTCTTGGTCAAGTGATTTAAGAAGGAAATGCACCTCCTCCTGCCTTATTGTCACCACTGACAGTTTGACACAGTTCTTGCAGCTAGCCAAGGAGGGTCCCTTGCTGGATCAGGAACTTGCATTTTGGTAGCAAAGTGTTCAGCAAAGAGGTCCGCCTTCTCTTGACTACTAGTAGAGGTGGTCCCATCCTGTCGATTTAGAGGTGGAATAAGGTTCATCAGGCAGATAACCTTGTCTGTCCTTGACCAGGGACCACCAGGTTTTGGAGCCTACCCTACCTGATGCTAACTTTCTTTAGTGTCCACCTCCCATTTAGTAATGGCCCACTTTTGAACATCACCCATATGCCTACAGGCTTGCATGTGCAAGTTCTGTTATAGGTGGTAGGATGTCTCTTATACCTTCGCCATGCTTTGTACTTAGCAGTAGCAGCCTCTCTACAACGAAAGCCAAACCAAGGCTGATCTGTAGGCTTTGTCACATATTGCCGGTGAGGAATGTGTTCTTGTTGCAGATTAAGGATGTGTCCAGTGAAGGCTTTCACTTGGTTGTCAACATCCCCTGGAGAAGAGCATTCCAGTCGGTGGTGGCGAGCTCAGAGCAAAGGGCTGGCCAATTACCTCTTTCCCATAGCCAGGTTGTGCGTGTGGACTCCTCACCTCGTTCTGTGGGATCTTAAGTGTGGTAAAAACAGCCCTTGTGGTCAGACGATCCAACGTAGCCGAGGGGTTGACAAGTGACTATGCCTTCTGCCAGATCACTCACTACTGGGTCAAGGGAGGAGCCAGAGATATGAGTAGGGAAATCAACAAAGTTTCTCATGTCAAACACTGCAAGAAGGTCATCAAAGTCCCTCTGTATAAGGTGCTGGTTGAGGTCACCAACAATTATAATATGTTGACAGTTGTGTTGTAGCAGAAGGGAGTCAATATTTTCCATTAGGAAGTTGATAGGGTCTGCATGTTGCCACTGAGGTCTGTACATTGCACATGCTAGTACAGAGGTACTAGTGTTTATACAGAGCTTGAAGAACATCATTTCAAGATGTGTAGGGGTGGCAACATCTATGTGCTGGGCATGAACACTTTTAGAGAAGCACACTCTCTCTCTCTCTCTCTCTCTCTCTCTCTCTCTTTCCCCTACGTTTCAAGGAATGTAATTAAAGGGACTTCAATGTTTCCAGTATTTCAGATCTTTGAGTAATTCTATGTAGGTAGAAAAAGTTCTGTGTACGCTTCCTATCTCTGCAGTCTTTCGTGCCTTGAAAATGATCGTTAGATAAAGCAGTATCCGAGCCTGAAGTGAGCAAGCAACTTCAAGATTATCTTCACTGGCTCAGCATCTCCTGTTTTAAAAGTTCTAGTTATCCAAGCACATCATTTTCGTTGCAGTAGCAACAAGCAATATTGATGTGATCCATGGAATGGTAGATCCTCTGACATTATCACTCCCAATGTCTCACACATTAAATTCCACTTTATTCAATGATTCGAGTTTCTCTTGTGCTCCGAATATTTCATAAATTTGCCTACCTTGAATACCATATTGTTATCTGACCCTCCATGGACGTCACTCTGAAAGACATAATTATATCAGCAAAGGTTAATAAAGCGCTATGATTTATGTCTTTGTGTATGTCAGATATAAGAATGAGAAAAGGAGAGGAACGACGATTGTTGCATCTTGACGAATACAGCATTTCTCTGTGGCAGCTCCCAACTTTACTCTATTTATTAATTATCTCAGGACTCTTGTTGGTAAGAAGTTAAACGTGTTACAGCCCACTTTTTCAGTCATTCCTTCTGAACGCATTTTGTACACTTGGTGAAGGCTTTTGCAAAGTCTGTGTATACTATATCAGCGTTTAGCTTGTCTTTTAGTACATCCAAGACAATGTTGTTATGATCGAATATGATTGCCTTCTTCTAGTCTAAAGCCATGTTGCCCTTTGCTGTGCAAATATTATGATTGGCACTCTTGTTTCTTAGGATTTGTTCTATGATTATGATATTACAAGTGTTGTATTTTAACCTTCGTTCAGTGGAGCAATATCGGTAGTTGTTAATAAATGTAGGATGACACAGGTCTTCAGGCTCCACCAAAGAATACTAAAGGCTAAAGGAAGCCGCGGGTGTTCTTGGTGCTAGCTGCACTAAGTCCAAGGTATGCACCACAGCCCAGCTCATAAGGAACTAACTTTAGGAACAGCCGAGGGTCTGTTGTTAATTCATTTTATATATGATGGGAGGCTGTTGAAAATCTTGCGCCTCTTAAGTTAATAAATTTTCTCTTAGTGTACTGAAGGCCTCCTTGCTTTTCACTGAGAGCAAATTGCACCATATTTAGGACCAATTCGTTAAGGTTTTTCCAGGTGTAAATTATAATCTTTCTCGCCTGCACTCCAGGGAGTACAAGCCAAGGTACTGCAAAGATTCCCAGTAATTTAGGTGCTTCACTGAATCTACACGCGCAGTGAAGGTTATCTATACATTATCAAAATCTGCAATCTCGTCAGTTTTAAAAGAAGCTGATAACGTACAGCAGTACTGACTTCCAGAGAGAACCATCATTAGCTAGGAATCTTTTGTTTTGAAAGTTATCGTCATCCATCCGATCATTTTCGTTACAGTTGTGATAGCAACACACATGATCCTTAACCCTTAAACCAGTGGTTCCCAAACTTTTTCAGCTTGTTACCCAATTTAACATGCCACATAAAGCATGTTACCCCTTTCACAAAATGTTGTTATTATTGATATATATGGCTAAACGTGAACGTATACAGCCTCGCATACTCTGCTAATCCTAGCAAAACCATTGAAAACGTAAGAACCACACATACATTATATATAAAATTAATAATAGCTACAAATTCACAGTAACAGTGGGTAAATACTAACTATATACTGCACAGGGCAGTACACATACATACCAGCTTATGTCTACCTCGGCTGATGCTCACAGATAAACTGACAGTGTGAAATAGAGGCAGCCTCAGGAAGTGAGTGACGCGTACTGGACAGGTCGATCTGGGCTACTGAGTGACTTTTGTCCTGAAGCATACTTGTCAAAATACTTTTGGGTTTCCACACACTTAGCTATATATTTCTTCTTTTCTAATACTGTATATTAGTTTTTGATGTTTGTTATTTGGTTTAACTTTATTACTTACTTATAATAGGTTTACTTTACAACTTTATATACTAAGACAAAGTTAACAATAATCCTCATACCGGGTACCGCATTGTTTTCTTGATTTTCAGAATTCATAACTTTTTTTTCTGTCACCCCTCCATTACCCCCCCAAAAATGGTTAAATTACCCCCAGGGGGTAATTTACCCCCAGTTTGGGAACCACTGCCTTAAACTGTCCAAACGTAGATCTACGGTTTTTCAACATTTGAAAGTATGTAAAAAAAGTAGATCTTTTTTTTTTTACATTTGAAAACGTGTAAAAAACTTTGATCTACTTTTTTTCTTTTTGTTACGTTTGAAAATATGTAAAAAAAAAAAAAACGTAGATCTACTGTTGGAGCACTACGCACGTGAACGTAGATCTGCTTGGACAATTTAAGGGTTAAAGGTGACGTCTTCTGACATTTTCGCCCCTAAGTCCTTCACATTAGTTTTTCGCTCCATAATGGAGTAACTGGAATTTGTCCTCATTGAACATTATATCGTTTTTTGTGGCCGACTGGAAGATTTGTTTTATATCTGCTTAGAGATTTGTAGTGTTCTCTGTAACTGCTATTCTCCTACAAATTGTAGTACTGTCTGCAGTGATGATATTGTCATGGGTTCCAGGACACTTGCCATGGGTTCCAGGACACTTGCCATGGGTTCCAGGACACTTGCCATGGGTTCCAGGACACTTGCCATGGGTTTCAGGACGCTTGCCATGGGTTTCAGGACACTTGCCATGGGTTTCAGGACACTTGCCATGAGTTCCAGGACACTTGCCATGAGTTTCAGGACACTTGCCATAAGTTTCAGGACACTTGCCATAGGTTCCAGGACACTTGCCATTAGTTTCAGGACGCTTGACATGGGTTCCAGGACACTTGCCATGGGTTCCAGGACACTTGCCATGGGTACCAGGACACTTGGCATGGGTTCCAGAGCACTTGGCATGGGTTCCAGGACACTTGCCATGGGTTCTAGGACACTTGCCATGGGTTTCAGGACACTTGCCATGAGTTTCAGGACACTTGCCATAGGTTCCAGGACACTTGCCATTAGTTTCAGGACACTTGCCATGGGTTCCAGGACACTTGCCATGGGTTCCGAGACACTTGCCATGGGTTTCAGAACACTTGCCATGAGTTCCAGGACACTTGCCATGAGTTTCAGGACACTTGCCATAGGTTCCAGGACACTTGCCACTAGTTTCATGACACTTGCCATGGGTTCCAGGACACTTGCCATGGGTTCCGAGACACTTGCCATGGGTTTCAGAACACTTGCCATGGGTTCCAGGACACTTGCCGTGGGTTCCAGAACACTTTCCATCGGTTCCAGGACATTTGCCATGGGTTCCAGGAAACTTGCCATGGATTCCAGGACACTTGCCATGGGTTTCAGGACACTTCCCATGGATTCCAAGACACTTGCCACGAGTTCCAGGACACTTGCCATGGGTTCCAGGACATTTGCCATGGGTTCCAGGACACTTGCCATGGGTTTTAGGACACTTGCCATTGGTTCCAGGACACTTGCCATGGGTTCCAGGACACTTGCCATGGGTTCCAGGACACTTGCCATGGGTTACAGGACACTTGCCATGGGTTCCAGGACACTTGCCATGGGTTTCAGGACACTTGCCATTGGTTCCAGGACACTTGCCATGGGTTCCAGGACACTTGCCATGGGTTACAAGACACTTGCCATGGGTTACAGGACACTTGCCATGGGTTCCAGGACACTTGCCATGGGTTACAGGACACTTGCCATGGGTTCCAGGACACTTGCCATGGGTTACAGGACACTTGCCATGGGTTCCAGGACACTTGCCATGGGTTCCAGGACACTTGCCATGGGTTCCAGGACACTTGCCATGGGTTCCAGGACACTTGTCATGGGTTTCAGGACACTTGCCATTGGTTCCAGGACACTTGCCATGGGTTCCAGGACACTTGCCATGGGTTCCAGGACACT
Source organism: Cherax quadricarinatus (assembly GCF_026875155.1). Lineage (NCBI taxonomy): Eukaryota > Metazoa > Arthropoda > Malacostraca > Decapoda > Parastacidae > Cherax > Cherax quadricarinatus. Next base: position 3,177,393 of record NC_069426.1, read on the forward strand.
TGCCATGGGTTCCAGGACACTTGTCATGGGTTTCAGGACACTTGCCATGGGTTCCAGGACACTTGCCATGGGTACAAACCCCACCAGTTCCCTGATTTGTTAAAAAGATGAAAGTCCATTGTCCATTTTTCCAGTTATTCCTATTGCACTGGGACAAGTGTAGAGTTCAAGGGAAAATTGGACAAGCATCTTCACCAGGTGTCAGATCAACTTGGCTGTGATGGATATGTTAGCCAGCGGGTCGCCAGCACCAACAGCCTGGTTGACCTGGCAAGCACCAGACGAGCCTGGGCTCCGCGATTAGAAAAACTCTCGAAACTCATTAAAGGTATATCAGAGGTAAAGATACGCATTTGGTAAATTAAACCATTATCGCGCTTAACTAGTACATCGAAGACCATGTTGGAAGAGTCTAGTAGTTGCGAGAAGCAGGAGCGACCTCCTCTGAACCCTGGCTGCCCTGGGTTGTACAAGTTTTGTGAGTCCGTATGGTTTGTGATCTTGCCTCCTCAAACTTTTCCAGAGATTTCTGTATGTGGAACATGGGACGTCAGTGCTATCAGCCTGTAGTTCTTTGCTATTGCTTTACTGCAAACTTTGTGGAGCGAGGGTCTATCCGTTACTTGTAATAACTGGGATCATCCCTGCCTCTAGGTTCCCTCTATATAGATTATTTAAGGCTTGTGGTAGGTGTTTCTTGTAATTCTTGCTGAACATTAAGTTCCACGAGCGTAGTCCTGGAACAGAGTGCATGGGTATGTTGGCAGTGTTTCTTTCCAAGTCAAGGGGGTAAAGGTTATGTTTGAAATTATGTAGATATCGACGTTTCGATTATGAATTCATTCAGATTGCCAATCTTTAATCTGATTAATGGCACTAAACACAGTCATATTGAGACTTCAGTACTCAACTCATTTCCTTGCTGTCGTCAGTGTGAGTTCCGTCTTATCTGAGTAAGACCCTGATACTGGATGTGGATTTTACATACCTTTATACCCTTCATGAGTTAACTTTAATTTTTTTTTTTTACGTCTTAAGCCTGGCCTGAACCAGGCTTATCTGGTGCTGCTGGTGGCCCCACTGACCCACATATCTATCACAATATAACTGATCTAGAACTTGGAGAAGACATTTCTAGTTTCTTCGTGAAGACTTTTACACTTGTCCCAGCAGATTTTTTGATATATTCTTGTAAGATGTTGAATAATGTGGGACCATGACTGTTGATACAGTGTTCTTTTATTGTGCCCACGGTGCCTGGGTTTATTTCACACTTCCTCCAATATATATATCACTCCAGTGTCCTTTGACAGTATGCAGATTTGAGGCTAGACCCTCGAGTATCTTCCACGTATATATTGTCATGTATCTCTCCTTCACTCCAGCGAACACATATTTGGGAAGGTGAGGCATTCCCAGTAACTAATGCTTTGAAGATTGAGACACTTATGCAGCATATGGGAATCTTTATTCAGGAAACGTTTCGCCACACAGTGGCTTCATCAGTCCAATACAAAGAGGAAGGCGTAAGGAGAGGAGGAGAATGAGGTAAACAGTCCCTCAACCTGGAGTCGATGTGTTCAGTCTATCAATCTTGTAGAATGTACAGCATAGGGCCGTAGACGTGGCTTATATACTGTAGTGAGGTGACGTGAAGCAGATGGAGGCGGGGTCATAGTGGTACCACGTCTACGGCCCTATGCTGTACATTCTACAAGATTGATGGACTGAACACATCGACTCCAGGTTGAGGGACTGATTACCTCATTCTCCTCCTCTCCTTACGCCTTCCTCTTTGTATTGGACTGATGAAGCCACTGTGTGGCGAAACGTTTCCTGAATAAAGATTCCCATATGCTGCATAAGTGTCTCAATCTTCAACTTGTCGGTTTTTCAAACCATTCATCACAACTAATGCTTTACTGACTATGCGGGCCATAAATAATCTGTTTCAGTTCTGATTTCTTTCCTGCTCAGAACGGGCAGGGAGTTTAAAATAAGTCCAGAAAACAGAAGGACAATCATAGGCACAATAAGAGAACACTCAGTATCGAAAAAATCCTTGGCGGATACATTCACATTGGCTGGGATTGCGATGGCCAACGACTTCCACCTCCGACTTGGCACAGTTTCCCTTGTTTTGAATATTTTCATTAGTCATCGCATCATTTTTGTGGCTGTCGTGACAAATGCTTTACTGTGTTCGTTGAAAGAAAGGTCAGTCGGTATTATTACTCCCGGGTTTCTCAAACGTTCCTTTCGTCTGTTTGATGAGTCTGTTTAATTTTGTATACTGCGTCCTTTTTGATTTTATCATTCTTTCCGTATCTAAGCAACTGGATCTTATCACCACTGTACGTCATGTTGTTCTCCACTGCCCACTGGAACATCATATTGTTCTCCACTGCCCACTGGAACATCATGTTGTTCTACACTACCTACTGGAACGTCATGTTGTTCTACACTACCTATTGGAACGTCATGTTGTTCTACACTACCTACTGGAACGTCATGCTGTTCTACACTACCTACTGGAACGTCATGCTGTTCTACACTACCTACTGGAACGTCGTGTTGTTCTACACTACCTACTGGAACGTCATGTTGTTCTACACTACCTATTGGAACGTCATGTTGTTCTACACTACCTACTGGAACGTCATGCTGTTCTACACTACCTACTGGAACGTCATGCTGTTCTACACTACCTACTGGAACGTCATGCTGTTCTACACTACCTACTGGAACGTCATGCTGTTCTACACTACCTACTGGAACGTCATGCTGTTCTACACTGTCCACTGGAAAACCCTATTTATATCTTCATGCAATTTTTCCGTGTCTTCTACCCAGGTGATTTTTCATTCTTATTTTGGTGTCATCCACAAATGATACAAAACATCTTACCAGAAGATATCAGAAACACTGCTGGAACAAGTGTAGAAGCCTTCAAGAGTAAACTGGACAATTATCTTCACCAGGTGCTAGATCAATCAGACTGTGATGGATATGTGGGGCAGCGGGCCTCCAGCAGCAACAGCTTTGTTGACCAAGCAAGCGCCAGACGAGCCTGGCCCATGGCCGGGCTCCGAGAGTAGTGAAACTCTCAAAACTCTTCGAAGATAAAGAAAGATTCAAAGATCAAAGATGTTTATTGGCCACCATTGTTCATGGTATTCATGGTATTCATGGTATTCATGGTATTCATGGTATTCATGGTATTCATGGTATTCATGGTATTCATGGGTCTATAGAGAAGCTGGTTGGTTTCTTGCAGACATTTCATGATGGTCAGCTTTGTGGTACTTATTTTAAATTGGCTCTGGGAGTATTAATGGTTTGAAATATAAGGTAAGCAACAAGATGACCTGGTTCAGGACAGTGTCTCATGGGCAGTGACCCCCAAAAACCCTTAACAAGTAGTCCATTTTATTTCAAGGTCGTATGATTGAGTTCATTAAATACATTCTCATGTGCCTACCTCTCAACACTGACTAATCATGATCTTTTCAAGGTACATATTCATTTACAGTCTACACATACACTGTATATACTGTTTTAAACTAATATTCAGTGAGGTCTCTATATATTTTTCCAAGGTTTACTTGTGCCGCGTATGTCACCGATATTAAAGATTGTGTGTACCTCTAGTGATATATATGGTATGATGGGGAGTCCGGAGACTGTTTTCACAAATGTTTTTAAGTTGTATTCTGAGTCTCGCCTACCCGCTCTTCAAACCCAGTTCAACTAGCAATTAATCACTAGTTGTCACTTGTCTCACAATTCTCTCAGGCTTTCTACATCTTCCTGGAGTTTCTCTCCCCTATTCTTTTCTAACTCTTCAGTATCGGTTATTTGCAACTTTCTTTTGTCGTTGTTTTGGCAAAATTTTACATAATACAATGTGATTTTCTCTTTTAGTTTCTTCAAGACCAACGGAAGAACATAATATTTCTTTATGCCTGTTGGAACACGTGATTGGTATTCGATTGGATATTTTCAGTGCAGCCAGTTGATTAATTTCTTTCTGGCAATTCTGGTTTCGTTCATAAAGAATGAAATGAAATTGTAATTTGTGTTGTTATCGACGTCCAGTACATTGCCATCTCAAGGACAGCCAGCAGAATATCTCAGAGGAAGGGTAAAATGAAAATCATAAAATACATGATAAAGCGTAGTTGAAGACTAGCATGTAATTTTGCTAAGAAAATGTTAATTTTCCTTCACAATCAAAGATTATATCTTTTTAAGTACATCAGTTGTAGGCATGTCATCATTTGTAAGTGGCTTGATGGCATTTATCTTGATATTTACTGTATCTAACCTACCTGGAAAGAGCTCCAAGGATCATTGTCCCCAAGACTCGCTCCCAGACCAAACCCCCCCGTGTCTGACCTGATCAAAAAAGAGGATGTTGGTGCTAACCGCACCAAGTTCAACGTTTTGGTTCATGATCAGCCATAGCCTGGCTGATCATGAACCTCACTTGAGGAACTTATCAAGTTTCCTAGTTATAGCCATGAGTAATGTTGGTAATATCCTCTTGTGTATTATAGGCGTTAAAAAGTCTTGGCCCATTCATACTTACTGAATTTCTCCCGTAGTGTTCTTATAGCAACCTCTGCTATTGGGTGTATTATGTACTGTCTGCCGACCTCTTATTTGCAATAGGAATGATTTCAGTGTGTAACTTTGGGACAAGTCCCCTTAGAATTTAACAAGTCTTTATTACAATGCATCTTAATCGCTTGCTTCCCAAGGCTAACAAATCGAGGGAGTTCATGAGTTCCAAATGGTTTAAGCTTGACTGAATTTGTGCAAACAGTGAAGGTTCTGTCAGTTTCCTTCGGGTTACCAGTTCCGCCGGCCTTGGAAGGAGCTATGTGAGTGCAGCAACATTCCGGCTTAAAGAGAACGAATGACCTGAGTAGTCACTGGTTTGGCATCTCTTATTCTGAAGGTTCTACTTACCCAGCCAACTGTTTTACTTGAGGTACTATAGTGATGTGGTTGTGGTCCTTGAAGTTTAGGTCGTCTGACATCATTCCTTAAGTTTCTTAGGCTCATGAGCGATTCGTGTTTGTTTTATACTCCATTTTAATCTTTATTTCTTCAATCTTCCCGATACCGAGTAATTGAAACTTTTCTTTAGTGAAGGTCATACTGTTGTCAGTGGCCTACTGGAAGACTGTTATACAAGCTTGTTGATTTACTCTGTTCTTAATTGATGCGACTCATTCAGATTCAAATATCTTATGATAAGAATGATAGAGTTCTATGATCTACGTTGGATATGAGAAAGAACAGGTCCAAATACTGTGCCTTGGGAGAAACAACTCTTCACTGTAGAACGTTTTAATTTCACTCTATTCATTTTAAATACTGCTTGCTAGAAAATTAATGTTTAATTTTGCAAACATTTTTTGAACAATTATATCATGGCTTAACTAATAAAAGGCTTTTGTAAAGTCTATATATATTACATATGGATTACGACAGCCAGGAAGATGACGGGGTGGGTATTGAGAACTTTCAAAATAAGGGAAATAATGCCGATGGTGACACTCACTTAGAATATTGCTCAGTGCTGACGGCCCCGTTCAAAGCAGGAGAAATATCGGAGCTGGGACAAATACAGAGATCGTTTACGGCTCACACTGAGCCAGTAAAGCACCTAAACTACTGGGAACACCTGCAAGTTTTGAACATGTATTCATTGGAGCGGAGTAGAGAGAGAGAGATACATAATAATATATACCTGGAAAATACTCGAGGGCTTGGTTCCAATTCTGCAAACTGCCATAACAACATATTGAAGTGAGAGATATGGGAGGAAGTGTAAAATAAACCCAGGGGTGCGGTGGGGACAATAAGGAAACACTGTATCAACATCCGGGGTCCCAGAGTATTCAACATCTTACCAGAGGATATCAGAAACATGGCTGGAACAAGTGTAGAAGCCTTCAAGAGGAAACTGGACAAGTATCTTCACCAGGTTCCAGATCAACCAGGCTGTGATGGATATGTGGGGCAGCAGGCCTCCAGCAGCAACAGCCTGGTTGACCAGGCAAGCACCAGACGAGCCTGGCCCATGGCCAGAGAGTAGATAAACTCTCGAAACTCTTCAAAGGTATGTCAAAGGTAAGGTATGTGGTTAGCAATCTTGCTTCTTTACACCAGAAGTTTTTATAATGAAGGATATCTGTGCTATTGATTTACCACTTTTGTGAAGTTAGAATTCGACAGTGGTTTTTTAGGGACTGGAATGATTACTGTGCCCAGGCTCGTCCTCCGTCGAATTGGTTTCCTGCAGTTCTTGATGAATATGGAGTTCTGTGATTCATTGCCTGGGGCAGAATGTAGGTGCATACATTCGATGGATTTTTGGACGAGTGTTTACCTGATGCCTGATGGATGTTTCCAGGGACCTATGTCTTCATTGTCCGGTGGCAGACCAGGCCTCCCAGTGGATCAAGGTCTGATCAACCAGGATGTTACTGCTATCTGCACGCAATCCAGAGTACGAACCACAACCTAGCTGACCAGGCGCTGTCTTGATTAGCTTGTAAAGTTCTATCGTAAAGACAGCCAGAGGTTCTTGGTAATTTCATTGGAAATTATTTTAGATACTTAGTTTCAGGTAATATATAATATTGCAGAGAGAGTCCCTTGAGGTAGCTTGGATGATCAGTCCAACACAACAGAATTATTAAATCTCTGCAGACTACTGAGCCGACCAGACCGAGCAACAACCTAGACCTAGACCTGGTCGTGGACCGGGCCGCGGGGGCGTTGATCCCCGGAATAACCTCCAGGTAGACTCCAGGTTATATTTACAAACAATAGAGCCCATGTCCGGGACATAACGGTGTTGAAGACTGTAATGTTAAACGACAACATAATCAACGTATAGATCTGCATGCACACTTGCCTGAGACGGCAATTTCAGCAGATTTAATTTCAACAAGAACATCAACCGGGACCAAATTAATAACGAACTTAGCGAGATATTCTAGGATGGTAAAATAACCACAAAAGATATGGCCCAGTTCCTCGGGAGGATGAACTCTTCGGCACTCGAAGTACGCTCCAGACACGCGCTTCTACGATAAATAAGATACAAACTTGAGAGGCAGAGGTGCTCCCTCGACAGGCGAGTGCGATAGATAACAGATCTCGTGAAAGGTAGCAGACTGAAGTACGAAGGGAATCTCTGGTTAGAGAATTGGAGATCATAAAGTACAAACTGCATTGTATGGAGTGCGGGACGGACACAGGACACAAAGAGCCATAAATGAACTTTAAAGAAATCCCAAATTCTATTTCTTTGCAAAATCCTCTTAACAAAAGGAAATAAGTGAAAAAAGTGAAATTATAATTAGTCTATAGATCGATGATCCAAACAAGTATCATCTCCACAGTATCTGATACAACCTCCGCAGTTGACTCTGAAGAAGATATCAACTACATGTTCATGCATTCTGCCTCAGGTCCAAATTCAAATGATTCCATCTTTATCAAAAAATTGTAAGAAACCATTATCTGTGCCTTTTAGTGTTGCCTTTTAGTATTGTTAGTATGAGCTTGATATCCCTCATTTATTGAAGGCCAGTGATACTGCCTTACTTCACATAAGAGGCAGTAAATTATCAGAATCTTTGAACGGATCCTAAAAATCAAATTTGCCAATCACATGGAATTTAAAGCAGTTGCGCAGTCCTGGGCAGCATGGGTTTAGAGCTGGTCGCTTCTGCCGTTCACAACTGTTAGATCATTACGATGTAGTCCTGGATGATCTGGAAGGAAAGCTAAAGGCCGATGTAGACTGATTTTGCAAAAACATTTGGAAAGGGCAACCAGTGTGTGATTACGCTCAAAATGCTTCCAAAAACAATAACCAGAACAATTGGCAGAGGAATATTTAGCTTCTTAACAGAGGATGCCACAGTTGAAAAATTTTGTTCCTCAAGGCAAAGTACTCGCACCTCATCTGTTTCCCGGTCTTATATCCCAAATTTACAAGAACATAAATCATAGCACCATAGCATCCTTTGCTGATGACACCAGGATCTCTTTGGAAGTGGCATCTGTCGAAGACATAGCGAATTTTCATGCGGATAAAAATAAAATCTTGCATTGAGCCTCATACAACCATTTGATGTTTAACATGAACAAGTTTTAGTTAATCTGCTTTACAAGAATGAAAAATACGAAGCCGGTGATGGAGTACAAATTTAAACTTTTTAAAAGAATGAAACTCTTATATTCAAAACCAGAGAGTAATAATGTTGGAAGATCTCTCATTCAAGGATCACAACAATGTTGCTGTTGCTAATGCAAGAAATATGATAAACTAAATCACACAAACTTTCAAGACATGAGATTGTGAGCCACTGATGATACTCTGTGAATCACTTGTTCTCTACTGGCTAGAATATTGCGCTATACAGACAACCTTCTTCAAGACAAGCAAGATTGCCAAGCCGGAAAACCGTTCACATAATTTTTACTGTTTGAATACACTCAGTCAAGCATCGTCATTAGCTCCAGATCTCTTATCATAAAAATTCTATTTGTCCAGTATGTCTTTTTCCTTGTGGTAACAGTGGCAACATTGTTGTGATCATTCAATATGAGATCTTTTGATATCGTCATTTCCAGTCATACACATGGAACTTTCCCTCTGTTGGATTTAAAGCTGTATTCCATTGGTCTTTATTTCCTCCATTCTTCATAGTGGAGCGACTAAAACTTGATTTGTATCTGCCTTGATTTATATCTGCCTTGATTTATATCTGCCTTGATTTATATCTGCCTAAAGTCTTGCTGTATCTACGACGAACGATACTCGCACAGACATTGTTGTGTCATCATGAAAGGGGTGTTATAGTACTATGGTTTATATCCTTGTCTCTCTCTGTTATAAGAATGAGATACAGAAGTTAGGTGAGTACTGTACCTTGAGGAACAGAGTTTGTCACTGAGACAGTTTTCATTTTCACTGTGTTTACCACTACTCTTTTGGCTCTGTTAAGATGTTAAACATACATCTGCCCACTTAGCCAGTTATTTCTTTAAATGCTATCACTCCATGGTCGCTCATGTCGATGAGTTCCGCTAAATTATGCACACTACTTCAGCATTTAACTTGTTGACCAGTGCATCCAAAACCATGTTGCATAGTCTAGAAACTGCGTAATGCAGGAGCCACTTTATACCCTTATCATGTGGGAGTTCGACACGTGGATTAGGTAAAGAAATACTCACGTAGGCAGGTAGTACGTATAATTACAGACAAGGTGGGTAGCGCCCTTACAGCCGTAACCTAGTCTCTCTCTGCTGTCTCTCGTTCAACTGACCGACTGGCCGCCCACAGTACCCATATGTGAGGGGGGTCTTTGAATAGTGTCAGGTCAGCACAATATGAATAGACAGTGACTCAGGCAGAGACGGTTGGTCGTGAGTCAACTGGCACAGTGGTTACTGGTAACTGGTTACTACTACTGAGACCCTTTCTGCCCTGTATTGTACTGTTGTTAGTAATTCCTTGTGATTACTATTTTCTTCTTATAAAATAATAAAATTAATAATAATAATAATAATAATAATAATATTATTATTATTATTATTATTATTATTATTATTATTATTATTATTATTATTATTATTATTATTAACATAGCCGAAAGTAATTTCAAGATTCTTATCACCTGTAACTTAACCTTAAGAAAATCAGGAACTGCAGATGAAAACTCTCGAAGACTCAGGAAGTGAAACTTCAGGGAAAGGGCGTAAAAAAATGCTATCAATCACTCTCTGAAATTTGGCTGATTTTCATGGTGGAGTTTTCAATACTTCGTTGTGAAACCTGTGTTTTTGTAAACTTCCATTAGTCAGTTTGTTGATCAAGATTTTCCATCCTCCTCCTTTCATATATAGAAGACTTCCAACAGTCTTATTGCTGTCTTTAAGAAGGAACTTGGTGAGTTACCAGGGTCATTTCCTGAATAGCCGGGCTGTGGCGTCTACACCCAGGCTGTGGCGTCTACACCCGGGCTGTGGCGTCTACACCCGGGCTGTGGCGTCTACACCCGGGCTGTGGCGTCTACACCCAGGCTGTGGCGTCTACACCCGGGCTGTGGCGTCTACACCCAGGCTGTGGCGTCTACACCCAGGCTGTGGCGTCTACACCCGAGCTGTGGCGTTTACACCCAGGCTGTGGAGTCTACACCCGGGCTGTGGCGTCTACACCGGGCTGTGGCGTCTACACCCGGGCTGTGGCGTCTACACCCGGGCTGTGGCGTCTACACCCGGGCTGTGGCGTCTACACCCGGGCTGTGGCGTCTACACCCGGGCTGTGGCGTCTACACCCGGGCTGTGGCGTCTACACCCGGGCTGTGGCGTCTACACCCGGGCTGTGGCGTCTACACCCAGGCTGTGGCGTCTACACCCAGGCTGTGGCGTCTACACCCAGGCTGTGGCGTCTACACCCAGGCTGTGGCGTCTACACCCGAGCTGTGGCGTCTACACCCAGGCTGTGGAGTCTACACCCGGGCTGTGGCGTCTACACCCGGGCTGTGGCGTCTACACCCGGGCTGTGGCGTCTACACCCGGGCTGTGGCGTCTACACCCAGGCTGTGGCGTCTACACCCAGGCTGTGGCGTCTACACCCGAGCTGTGGCGTCTACACCCAGGCTGTGGAGTCTACACCCGGGCTGTGGCGTCTACACCCGGGCTGTGGCGTCTACACCCGGGCTGTGGCGTCTACACCCGGGCTGTGGCGTCTACACCCAGGCTGTGGCGTCTACACCCAGGCTGTGGCGTCTACACCCAGGCTGTGGCGTCTACACCCAGGCTGTGGCGTCTACACCCGAGCTGTGGCGTCTACACCCAGGCTGTGGAGTCTACACCCGGGCTGTGGCGTCTACACCCGGGCTGTGGCGTCTACACCCGGGCTGTGGCGTCTACACCCGGGCTGTGTATTGCTGACACTAGCATCTTGACTGACTGGGACCGATCCGCAGGAGCAATGACCTTATCATAATAATAATAATAATAATAATAATAATAATAATAATAATAATAATAATAATAATAATAATAATAATAATAATAATAATAATCTTTATTTCTACATGTACATGAAGCAACTTACACAGATCTAGCTGACATCAGTGACTTACTACCCAGAACGTCCATGGTTATGCAGAATTTCGAGCATCGTGGGTTAATTTGTCCCCAGGATGCTACCCATACCACTCGCCTAGCACCCACCTACCTACTTACTGCTAGGTGAAGAGGGACAACAGGAATCCTAGGGAAACACGTCCTGATGTCGGTGGTTCGATCCAGAGATCGAACCACCGACCTCTAATGTGTGAGTGTTCTGCCAACCGAGCAACGGGACACCTCAGGCACTAACGAGAGACAGTCAACAGAGACCTCATTCTGTTATATTTACTCAGTCTACTGTGTAACCTTACTGGCTGTTGCAGTATCTTACGGTTATCGTACCTCACTTTCTTACACATTAGTTTCACACAAATAACCCAAATTTAGCAGTCAAACTTATTACGGCGTTTTGGTCTAACTTAGACCATTAATCAGTAACACAGCTCTGTGGGACTAGTTAACTAGTATTATTCTAGTAACTAGTATTATTCCATCTACTTTATTATTTACCTTTATTATTTATATTAACTTCGTGTAAAGTGCTATCTAAATCTCAGTTATATTATCTAATTTATTTTATATTATCTAATTTTCTTACACTCGTTAATTATTTTATTTCAGTTTCTACTAATGCTGAAATCTGCAACCTGCGTTAAGCTAACGTATTTGAGAGGGATGCTTAATATTCATAGATTATTACAGTTTTATGTATCTATAAACCTGTTACATAAAGATGTGCTAATCTATATGCACCCGGGAGAGGTAACTTGATGATCTGACTGGAATAATATTCACGGAGATCTCACTTTGATGAAGCAAGTCATGATTTTTTCAATAAACCAGCCTCACTCTCTCTTCACTCCCTCTCGTCGTTCCTCTCAACTGTCCAACCAAATAACGAACCTCAACCTTCGCAAGCATATCCCAACACTAATCGTGCCGGTGCCCCGTGGCCTGATAGCTGATCGCTTCACACGGCGAGGGTTTGCGTTCGATTCCCAGCGCGGGTAGAAACACTGGGCGTGTTTCTTTACACCGGTTGTCTATGTTCACCCATAAGTAAAATGGGTACCTGGGTGTTAGTCGACTGGTGTGGGTCGCATCCTTGGGACAAGGACCTAATTTGCCCGAAATGCTCAGCATAACAAGGGGCTTTCTATATAGTAGTATGTCATTGATGTCAGCTAGGACTATATACCTTGTACATGTACTTGTAGTAAATAAAATTTTTATTATTATTATTATGATTATTATTATTATTATTATTTTTTTTTATTATCACACTGGCCGATTCCCACCAAGGCAGGGTGGCCCGAAAAAGAAAAACTTTCACCATCATTCACTCCATCACTGTCTTGCCAGAAGGGTGCTTTACACTACAGTTTTTAAACTGCAACATTAACACCCCTCCTTCAGAGTGCAGGCACTGTACTTCCCATCTCCAGGACTCAAGTCCGGCCTGCCGGTTTCCCTGAACCCCTTCATAAATGTTACTTTGCTCACACTCCAACAGCACGTCAAGTATTAAAAACCATTTGTCTCCATTCACTCCTATCAAACACGCTCACGCATGCCTGCTGGAAGTCCAAGCCCCTCGCACACAAAACCTCCTTTACCCCCTCTCTCCAACCTTTCGTAGGCCGACCCTACCCCGCCTTCCTTCCACTATAGACTGATACACTCTTGAAGTCATTCTGTTTCGCTCCATTCTCTCTACATGTCCGAACCACCTCAACAACCCTTTCTCAGCCCTCTGGACAACAGTTTTGGTAATCCCGCACCTCCTCCTAACTTCCAAACTACGAATTCTCTGCATTATATTCACACCACACATTGCCCTCAGACATGACATCTCCACTGCCTCCAGCCTTCTCCTCGCTGCAACATTCATCACCCATGCTTCACACCCATATAAGAGCGTTGGTAAAACTATACTCTCATACATTCCTCTCTTTGCCTCCAAGGACAAAGTTCTTCGTCTCCACAGACTCCTAAGTGCACCACTCACTCTTTTCCCCTCATCAATTCTATGATTCACCTCATTTTATTGTTATTATTATCATCATCATCATCATCATCATCATCATCATCCGTTGTCAGACCTCAGGTTTGTGGGACGCCTTCATTTGTTTCTTCCTTCAATATTTACTCCCAGTCACGTATTTAGGGCGATCAACACACCCAGCAACACTTACGAAATTATTTAAGCTAGAAATGCTTGAACTCGTTGCATTTACCACTGTCCTTTCTGTCAGACAAAGTCTCACTGTAAAAGCAAATGAGTTACTCGCTTTATGCAGGAAACAAAGATCCCTCTGTATAGGCGGCTATGGCAGGAGAGAGAGAGAGAGAGAGAGAGAGAGAGAGAGGAGAGAGAGAGAGAGAGAGAGAGAGAGAGAGAGAGAGAGAGAGAGAGAGGTTAAAAGGGGTTAGATCTTAACCCAAACATCTCCTTATACGTAGCAGCGAGCATCCCTTGGTAATGGTTGCAGCATAGTGATGTATGCAGCATAGCTATGGATGCAGCATAGCGATACTAACTTCCCATTGCCGCGACGCCTCTAGTTATTATTTTAAAAATATTAAAAGTTCCAGATCAATCAGGATGTGATGGCTATGTGGGCCAGGGGATCGCTAACAGCAACAGTCTGGTTGCTCAAAGATAACTCAGGCCTTGCAGAGGATCCCTCAATACCTGTCACATGTGTGACACATCTTTCTCAGAGTTCTGAAACTACATGACCAGGTCACCAGTAAGAAAATTCCTTATCTTTTAAAGGCTCCATTAAGGTCAGCATCACTAACATGTTCGTGAACACCAGAATCACTGAGGCCATCATCACTAACATGTTCGTGAACACCAGAATTACTAAGGTCAGCATCACAAACATGTTCGTGAACACCAGAATCACTGAGGTCAGCATCACTAATATGTTCGTGAACACCAGAATCACTAAGGTCAGCATCACTAACATGTTAGTGGACACCAGAATCACTAAGGTCGTCATCACTAACATGTTCGTGAACACCAGAATCACTGAGGTCAGCATCACTAACATGTTCGTGAACACCAGAATCACTAAGGTCATCATCACTAACATGTTCGTGAACACCAGAATCACTAAGGCAGCATCACAGAACATGTTCGTAACACTAAATCACTAAGATCACATCACTAACATGTTCCTGAACACCAAATCACTAAGGTCATCATCACTAACATGTTCGTGAACACCAGAATCACTGAGGTCATCATCACTAACATTTAGTGAACACCTCATTCACTAAGGTCAACATATAAGATGTTCGTGAACACCAGAATCATAAGGGCCCAGCATCGCTAACAGAGGAAACCAGTCCTGGTGCTCAAACGTTAACCACCTTCAGAATCCACTCAATCCTGTCAACATGTGTGACCCCAGCATCTTCTAGAGTTCTACCAAATTCATGACCCAGGCACCATTTAAGAAAACCTTACATTTAAAGGCCCAATTAAGCAGAACACTATAACATTTCGTAACAATTAGAATCACTAGATCATGCACTAACATTTCGTAACATAATTGAATTCCTAAGGATGATGCAGAATATAATGCTCTGTAATATTATCTAAGAAGTCTCTGACGGAACAGACTGCAACTAATATCACCAGTTAGAACACAAAAGGAACTCGATAAGGTCTGCATCACTAACATGTTAGTGGACCGGCCGAGCATACACTTAAGTCAGACTCTAACATGTTCGTGAAACCAGAATCACTGAGGTCAGCATCATTTACATGTTCGTGTACACCAAATCACTAGGTTCACTTATCACTAGATGTTCGTGAACACAGAATAGCTAGAGGTCGAGCATCATTGACATGTCTGTGACACCAGATCACTTAGGATGAGCATCCTAACATGTTAGTGAACACCAGCATCTGAATGAGTCATCATCACCACATGTTCGTGAGCACCAGGCATGCTTCTCACAGAGACACGTAATAGGAGCACTGGAGATAGAAGCTTAATGAACACTATAACATTAGATTTAGTACATTAGTGAACTGCCACATAAGGATTCAAGCATCTTAACATGTTGTGACATTAATCTTGAGATAGAATCCTAGGAATGGATGCAGAGATAATATATGAGTCATGCTGTTAATAGATTAGACTGAGACTGAAGGTTGAGGTCTGTAGATAGATCTGGAATAGATGGTGCAAAGTATCCTACATTAGAAGCTGTAAAAGAGGAACTCGTAAAATGTTACTTTGAGATCTGGTCTAATGAGGACTCGCTGTGAGATGAGATCTGTGAGCGATAGATCTGACATTTGATCTTAGCAGAGACTTGCTAACTGCTGTACTATAAAAGTGCTGATGAATAGATGCTGTGAGCTAGTTGACTTGTATGTTGTGACATGGGGTGTAATAGCATAGTGTGCTGTTGACATGAGATGCTGTGAGGATGAGGATCTGTGAGGATGAGGATGCTGTGAGCATGAGGATGCTGTGAGCATGAGGATGCTGTGAGGCATGAGGAATGCTGTGAGCATGAGGATGCTGTGAGGATGAGGATGCTGTGAGGATGAGGATGCTGTGAGGATGAGGATGCTGTGAGCATGAGGATGCTGTGAGCATGAGGATGCTGTGAGCATGAGGATGCTGTGAGCATGAGAATGCTGTGAGGATGAGAATGCTGTGAGCATGAGGATGCTGTGAGCATGAGGATGCTGTGAGCATGAGGATGCTTGATGAGCATGAGGATGCTGTGAGCATGAGGATGCTGTGAGCATGAAGATGCTGTGAGGATGAGGATCCTGTGAGGATGAGGATGCTGTGAGCATGAGGATGCTGTGAGGATGAGGATGCTGTGAGCATGAGGATGCTGTGAGCATGAGGATGCTGTGAGCATGAGGATGCTGTGAGCATGAGGATGCGTAGCATGAGACTGTGAGCATGAGGATGCTGTAGGATGATGCTGTGAGGATGAGGATGCTGTGAGCATGAGGATGCTGTGAGCATGAGGATGCTGTGAGCATGAGGATGCTGTGAGGATGAGGATGCTGTGAGGATGAGGATGCTGTGAGCATGAGATCGAGATAGGTCTGTGAGCATGAGGATGCTGTGAGCATGAGGATGCTCTGAGGATGAGGATGCTGTGAGCATGAGGATGCTGTGAGCATGAAGATGCTGTGAGGATGAGGATCCTGTGAGGATGAGGATGCTGTGAGCATGAGGATGCTGTGAGGATGAGGATGCTGTGAGGATGAGGATGCTGTGAGCATGAGGATGCTGTGAGCATGAGGATGCTGTGAGCATGAGGATGCTGTGAGGGATGAGAATGACTGCTGAGGCATGAGGATGCTGTGAGCATGAGGATGCTGTGAGGATGAGGATGCTGTGAGATGAGGATGGTGTGAGGATGAGGATGCTGTGAGCATGAGGATGCTAGTGAGGTGCTTGAATGAGATGCTGTGAGGATGAGGATCCTTGAGGATGAGGATGCTGTGAGCATGAGGATGCTGTGAGCATGAGGATGCTGTGAGCATGAGGATGCTGTGAGGATGAGGATGCTGTGAGGATGAGGATGCTGTGAGCATGAGGATGCTGTGAGGATGAGGATGCTGTGAGCATGAGGATGCTGTGAGGATGAGGATGCTGTGAGGATGAGGATGCTGTGAGCATGAGGATGCTGTGAGCATGAGGATGCTGTGAGCATGAGGATGCTGTGAGCATGAGGATGCTGTGAGCATGAGGATGCTGTGAGTATGAGGATGCTGTGAGCATGAGGATGCTGTGAGGATGAGGATGCTGTGAGCATGAGGATGCTGTGGGCATGAGGATGCTGTGAGCATGAGGATGCTGTGAGCATGAGGATTCTGTGAGCATAAGGATGCTGTGAGCATGAGGATGCTGTGAGTATGAGGATGCTGTGAGCATGAGGATGCTGTGAGCATGAGGATGCTGTGAGCATGAGGATGTTGTGAGCATGAGGATGCTGTGAGTATGAGGATGCTGTGAGCATGAGGATGCTGTGAGCATGAGGATGCTGTGAGCATGAGGATGCTGTGAGCATGAGGATGCTGTGAGTATAAGGATGATGTGAGCATGAGGATGCTGTGAGCATGAGGATGCTGTGAGCATGAGGATGCTGTGAGCATGAGGATGCTGTGAGTATGAGGATGCTGTGAGCATGAGGATGCTGTGAGCATGAGGATGCTGTGAGCATGAGGATGCTGTGAGCATGAGGATGCTGTGAGGATGAGGATGCTGTGAGCATGAGGATGCTGTGAGGAATGAGGAGAATGGCTGTGAGCATAGGATGCTGTGAGCATGAGGATGCTGTGAGCATGAGATGCTGTGAGCATGAGGATACTGTGAGACATGAGGATGTGTGAAGATGAGGATGGTGTGAGCATGAGGATGCTGTGAGGATGAGGATGGTGTGAGCATAAGGATGATGTGAGCATGAGGATGGTGTGAGCATGAAGATGCTTTGAGGATGAGGATGCTGTGAACATGAGTGGATAGCTGTGAGATGAGGATGGTGTGAGTATAGATGGTGTAGGCATGATTGTGAGGATGAGGATGGTGTGAGATGAGGATGCTGTGAGGATGAGGATGGTGTGAGGATGAGGATGCTGTGAGGATGAGGATGCTGTGAGCATCAGGATGGTGTGAGCATCAGGATGCTGTGAGCATGAGGATGGTGTGAGCATCAGGATGGTGTGAGCATCAGGATGCTGTGAGGATGAGGATGGTGTGAGCATCAGGATGCTGTGAACATGAGGATGCTGTGAGGATGAGGATGCTGTGAGCATCAGGATGCTGTGAGCATCAGGATGGTGTGAGCATCAGGATGCTGTGAGCATGAGGATGGTGTGAGCATGAGGATGGTGTGAGCATCAGGATGGTGTGAGCATCAGGATGGTGTGAGCATCAGGATGGTGTGAGCATCAGGATGGTGTGAGCATCAGGATGATGTGAGCATCAGGATGGTGTGAGCATCAGCATGCTGTGAGGATGAGGATGCTGTGAGGATGAAGATGCTGTGAGCATCGATGGTGTGAGCATAGAGATGGTGTGAGCATCAGGATGGTGTGAGCATCAGGATGGTTGAGCATCAGGATGGTGTGAGCATCAGGATGGTGTGAGCATCAGGATGGTGTGAGCATCAGGATGGTGTGAGCATCAGGATGGTATGAGCATCAGGATGGTGTGAGCATCAGGATGGTGTGAGCATCAGGATGGTGTGAGCATCAGGATGGTGTGAGCATCAGGATGATGTGAGCATCAGGATGGTGTGAGCATCAGGATGATGTGAGCATCAGGATGATGTGAGCATCAGGATGCTGTGAGCATCAGGATGCTGTGAGCATCAGGATGGTGTGAGCATCAGGATGGTGTGAGCATCAGATGGTGTGAGCATCAGGATGGTGTGAGCATCAGATGGTGTGAGCATCAGGATGCTGTGAGCATCAGGATGTGTGAGCACCAGGATGGTGTGAGCATCAGGATGGTGTGAGCATCAGGATGGTGTGAGCATCAGGATGGTGTGAGCATCAGAATGGTGTGAGCATCAGGATGGTGTGAGCATCAGGATGGTGTGAGCATCAGGATGGTGTGAGCATCAGGATGGTGTTAATCTTCACGCTCACCTCAGTGTGTCTACCCTCCCAATATTATACAAGTGATATTACCAACGTGCTTCTACCTAGCTTAAGTGAGAATTTAACACGTCACTAGAGTCAGTACCAAATCAAATAGACTGTAGTGTGTTTATGGTATTGTTTGCCAGTACCTGACTGACAGGTTCTTTACCAGGTTGATCAGCACCTGGACAAATATCTTCACCAGGTACCTGATTAACCAGTCTGTGATAGATATGTGGGGCAGCGGGCCTCCCGCAGCAACAACACCAGACGAACCTGGCCCATGACCGGGTTCAGAGAGCAGAGAGACTCTCAAAACTCTTCAAAGGTATATTAGAGGTATGTGCTGGTACCGGGAGGTAGGAGGGATAAAAAAAAACGTTTTTATCCATCAAATAAAATATTTTAATTGTTTTTTATTAAAAGTAAAAATGCTTTGACGATTGAATTAAAACATACATAATTTTCTCTTGCCCTATTCGGCAAGATGTGCATTGTTATTTAAGCCAAAATTTTTATATTAACATAAATTTAAAAAAAAATATGTTTAAATTGTGCCGAATAGGCACGATATATATATATATATATATTATATATATATGTATATATATATATATATATATATATATATATATATATATATATATATATATATATATATATATATATATATAATATATATATATATAATATATATATATATATATATATATATAAATATATATGTAATAATATGATATATATATAATATATATATATATATATATATATAAATTTATTATATTATATATATATATATATTATATATATATTATGTTGAGTATATATAAATATTATTCTTTATATATATTGTACATAGATATATATTTATATATATTAATAATATATATATATATATATATATTATAATAAATATATATATGTATATATTAATATATATATTAATATATATATATAAAAATATATATAATATGATTATATAATATATATATATATAATATATAATATATATATAATAGTTATATATATATATATATAATATATTAACATATATAAATTCGTGCCTGCTAACCTAATTGATCACATAACGCCGAACTGCTCCAAATATATAACTATTTTTAAATTTCTCATTATGGATTAATAGATATAATTTTTCATGTCAATGCAGCAAAAAGTTTGAGTTTTACATAAAACTTTGAATCCTCGTCTAACTTTGCTGTACCAAACGAAATATATTTTAGCCTAATTCTATTAAAACAAATCCTAGATCAGTTGATATTTATTTAAAATTGATAAAAATCAATAATTGTATATGTTTTTTTCTGAGAGAGTGAAGAAGAGAGAGAGAGAGAGAGAGAGAGAGAGAGAGAGAGAGAGAGAGAGAGAGAGAGAGAGAGAGAGAGAGAGAGAGAGTTTAATAGTTCCAATATAATAATAAGATACAATTAAACATGGTTAATATCATGTTGTTACCTGTACCACAGTAGACTAACATTATGTACAGAAATCTACAACTCATTCAACTATCATAACCTTTGTTCCTGATCCAGCAAGGGACCCTCCTTGGCTAACTGCAAGAACTGTGTCAAAACTGTCAGTGGTGACAATAAGGCAGGAGGAGGTGTATTTCCTTCTTAAACCGCTTGACCAAGAAAAGGCTGTGGGCCCAGACAAGTTGAGCCCAAGATTGCTGAGAAGATGTGCAGACCAGCTAGCAGCACCTCTAACTCGCATCTTTCAGCACTGCCTAGTAAAATGTAAATGGCCCTCTCTGTGGAAAGAGGCAAATGTAGTCCCTGTTCACAAAAAGAAGAGCAGAGCAGAAATCAGCAACTACAGACCAGTGTCACTACTGTCAATCACTGGTAAGATCCTTGAGACAATAATCTCAAGACAAATGACAGAGTTTTTTGACTACCACTCACTACTTTGTGATCGTCAATATGGCTTCAGGAAAGGTTACTCTGCTGCTGATCTGTTGTTAAACCTCTCCACTAAGTGGCACCAGTCACTGGATGAATCCAAAGTCAGCTCTGTGGTAGCACTGGACATTGCTGGTGCTTTCGACCGGGAGTGGCATCAGGGAATCTTAGCAAATCTTCAAGCACTGGGAATTGCAGGCTCTATGCTGTGTCTCCTCAGTGATTACCTTCATGGTAGATCTCTAAGGGTAGTTCTCAATGGAATGGAATCAGCAAGACATCCTATTGGGGCAAGTGTTCCACAAGGAAGCGTGCTGGGACCATTGTTATGGAAAGTCTACTTCAACGACCTTCTTCATCTCATCCCAGAATCCCATGCATATGCAGACGACTGTACACTGACATTCACTTATCCAAGAGAAGAAATGCCAGCTGCTCTAAGCTACATCAATCACCAGCAAAGAGCTATATCAGCTTGGGGAAATAGATGACAAGTAACATTTGCACCTGAGAAAACGCAAATGATGATGGTTTCTAGGCACCATGATGGTAATGCTGGTGTAGTAGTGAGGATGAATGGGAGGGTGTTGGCACCTGGAGAAGAAGTTGATATCCTTGGGGTGAAATTTGACTTAAAACTAACCATGAAGAACCATGTTGTAAATCTTGCAAACAAGGCAACCAGGAAGCTTACAGCACTTCGCCGTATCTCGCATCTGCTTGACAGTAGATGTTGCAAGATTCTGCATGAGGCACAAGTACGCTCACACCTTGAGTATGCTCCACATTCTTGGTTTGCCTCCCCCCCCTCTCATCTGCGACTGCTGGACAGAGTAGAGAACAGAGCAAGACGTCTCATCTCTCGCCTGGACCCATCCTGGATAGATCTGTCATTTCAGCAGAGCCTTCAACACAGGAGGGATGTGGGTGGCCTTACTGTTATGTACAAGGCCAATATTGTCAAAGTACCACACTTGGATCCACTTTGAGGACAGCGTGAAACAAGCTTTTATGCCACAAGATGGGCAGAAAGCAGCAACTTCACTCTGGCTGTACCCTTCTCCAGAACATCACTCCATCTGAGATCATATATACGCAGGATGACTCGAGTATGAAACACATTTGTACAGCATAATGATGTCAACGAGATAAAGTCAGTTGATTAAATGAAAATGCTGGCCCAAAGATGGCTCCAACTTCATCCTGTTGAATGAGCTGATGTAGGTAACAGCTCTTAGCTTGCTAATAAAGTTAGGAATCCTTAACCTGTAAATAGCTTGTCAATAAAGCTAGGGGTCCTTAACCTAACCTTGTCAAACCCTGTGTAAAAAAAAAAAAGAGGAGAGGCGGAAGAGAGAGAGGGGAGAGGGTGAGAGAGGGGAGAGGTGAGAGAGGGGAGGAGTAAGAAAGGGGAGGAGTGAGAGAGAGGGGAGGGGGTGAGAGGGGGGAGGGGTGAGAGAGGGGATGGGTGAGAGAGGGAGGGGAGGTGAGAGAGGGAGGGGTGAGAGAGGGGATGAGGTTAAGAGAAGGAGGGGTGAGAGAGGGGGGGGAGGTGAGAAAGGGAAGGGGTGAGAGAGGGAAGGATGAGAGAGGGGAGGGAGGTGAGAGAGGGGAGGGGTGAGAGAGGGAGGGAGGTGAAAAAGGGGAGGGGTGAGAGGAAGGGGAGGAGTGAGAGAGGGCAGGCAGGAGAGAGAGAGGGGAAGTGATGAGAGAGGGAGGGAGGTGAGGTTGGTGAGTGACCTTAAGCAACAGATGGGTAGGTGGTAGATTTTGATTAAAGGAGCTGTAGGAGGGATAGTAGGGTGTGGGGGGAGGGTGATGTAGATGGCTTTGATCCAAGGAATTAGAGCTAGAGGGTGACTGGTCCGAGGGTGGGGTAGTAGAATGATAATGGCGGGTCTCTACACTCTGAGAAAATTTTCCACATTCTCCACTGAGAAAATGCCTCTTGGAAAAGTTCGCCACTGAGAAAATGCCTACCGGAAAAGTTCTCCACTGAGAAAATACCTCCCGGAAAAGTTCGCCAATAAGAAAATGCCTCCCAGAAAAGTCCACCATTGCGAGACTCCCTAAGGAGTGTTACAAAAAACGCAATTCTAAAAGCTTAGATCTCTCCAGTGAATACTAGAAAGGACTGCCCTTCTAGCATCCAGCCTGTTACTGGGTTTTCATAACAAGCAGTCAGTATCCTTGTCCAATTATCCATTAGAATTCAGTATGATTCAATAGAGCTTCAGGATTACAACTGGTAGGCTACTAACTAGAGAAATTAAAATTTAATAAATTTATTAGTATCGTCTAGAGGTATATTATCAAAGTAAATTAAGTTAATAATAATCAAAATAATAATAACTTCTCTCGAGTACGGTAGTATTGTGTTGAAAGCACAAATCACATAATATGTCTTAAGTACCGTCTGGTACATTATCATTTAATAAGATATTACAAACATGTACAAGTAAGTTTGAGGGTATGTGTGTAAGTGCTCTAAGTAGTTCGTTATGTCTCACGACTCGACTAGACTTAAACAAGTGACTGACAAAGTCCTCAAAGAAACTAACTTCTTGACCAACTGGCAATCAGAACAGTCTGCTTGAACAATAAAAAGAATGCTAAGCCCAATAGCAATACAACAAGCAACTGCGACACAATCAGGACAAGGAGATAATATAACGACACTAAGTAGGGACCATCAGCAGATCCTCCACAAAAGTCACAAAACTCCCCTACTACTGAATCTAAGTCCAGCATAAGAAAATCCCCGACTGTGATAATACACAGATACCAGTACAAGTTAGTTTAGAAGCTACAGCTCAGGACTTGAGTTGTTCAGAGTGTCTAAGAGACACACAACCTCAGTACAACGTCGAAAATCACTAAGTCTATACAATGTTCTGTGAACAGAGTTCTACAGAACTAAGAATAATGAGACAGACAATCTGTCCAACCACCAAGTGAGTCTAGACCAGACTGAATACTTCAGGCGAGATGAGGACACCCTCCCCTCAATCACGTGATAGCTCCGTGGACAGCTGTAGCTTAGAAACAGAAGCCGGCAGTCTAACGAGCCACAAGCAATAATTACAGTAGTTAGACAATCAAGACTTGAACTGAGCACATAATATGTTACATCCTACCTAATCAAAGGAAGCTAAGTCAAATAACAATATAAAGCAATACATTTACGATTTAGCTATTATCGCAAATACAAGCAATATAAAATTATATGAAAAGGTAATAATTATACATATATATACATACATATTAATCATTGCAACCCATTCATGGGTTGCAACACCCCCCCCCCAACACGACAAACGGTCGCACTAGGAGTTGCATTAATGTCTTTCACATTACTGATTACTCAGGTTACATTACTAACAATATAATATAAACATTAATCAGAGTCACTCTTGTGTCAAGCACCTCTATAATTTCAGTGTCCATACAATAAGATATGCCCCTAGTACTAGAGCAGTACACAGTATCGTATCTCTGCATACTCGTGGTTATGTACATCAGTGTAGAGACAGGATAGCGTAGACAAGCATAATAGTCTTGTGCTATAGACAGGAGACAGCATTCCACTCTCAAGTAGTGGTTGTGGAATGCTATGCAGTATGGACATCTGAGTATGAAACAGCTTAAGGTGTGTAGTGAAGGGGGGGTCTGCGGCAGGACAGTGTTCCGCCAAGCAGTAACATCGCCCACACAACACTACCCACTCATCACTCAGCTTATGTCTCCTCCTCATACACATCACTACTGTGAATATATAAATATAATAATTAGACATGACATGAGTATACATAGTTAATATGGGCTGGAGGGATTAAGTTACTCTACTGAATTTGACATAGCAAGTAACAAAAGGTATTTGGCCATAAAATTATGGTAATTTAATGTAACTGATAATTATTAAGGACGTGACAGAGCGTCAGCAATTACATTACAATGACCACTTATGTGTTTTATACTAATAGAATAAGGTTGGATTCTGAGTGCCCACCTCATGATCCTAGCATTCTTACTCTTCATAGTGTTAATATAAGTGAGTGAATTGTGGTCTGAAAAAACGTTAATTTTAAATGGGGAAGTGCCCAAATACACGTCAAAATGTTCCAAGGACACCACAAGAGCTAGAGCCTCTTTCTCAATAGTGGCATAATTTTTCTGGTGTCGTTTAAGCTTAGATGAATAGTAACATATAGGATGGAGAATGTCAGTGGATGTTGACTGTTGGAGCAGCACAGTGCCCACTGCATAACCACTCGCATCTATATGTAAAAAGAAGGGAAGACTGAAATTAGGACTCTTCACAAGAACAGAGGAAAGCAGATGCTTCAACCTTTTGAACAAATCTGAACAATCTAGTCCAGATGAACTGAACTTTGCTACTAATGAACACAGTGAGAGGTATAGGTGGAGGTGTGTGTGCTGGCTTGCCTGTCACTTGACACACGTGGCAACGTCGTACATGATCAGCTACTGTTTCCTTCATCTTAGGCCAAGTAGAATGTTTTGCCAGTTTACCGAGTGTCTTCTTGACACCCAAATGTCCTCCAATGGGACTATTGTGAGCAAAATCAATGGTTTGTTCACGAAATGTAACTGGTAACACTACAAGATGCTTGACTGTGGTGGAAACACTATCAGCTGACAACTTACTTGTATTTTTCTCCATCAGTACACCATTACTATAATAGTAACAATTATCGAGATCCTTTGCTTCACTCTCAGTAACTGCTATATCTCTCAGTCTTTCCAGTGACTGATCAACAAACTGATCCTTGATTAAATCATCATGAGTTAGAAATTTAACGTCAGTTGTGTCCTGACTAGGTTGATGACCGGGGGGAGTTAATGTTAATGACCCTGGGCGCAGAGCGTCACTGAACAACATATTCAAGCCCAAATCATGGTCATCCACTAACTCAACAGGAGACAAGGATGGTTGTTGAATCTTTGACATAGCTCTAGTAATTGTGCTGAGAGGAAATAAAATAGGTTTCTCTCTACAAGCTTCAATGGCATAATTATCATCAGAGTTATTATCAATCACAAGTGGTTCTTTACATATACCAGCATGAAGGATATCGTTCCCTATCAACAAGTCCACTGACCTGATGGGAAATACACCACTGGATATACCCACTGAAATATAACCAGTATAATAGCTTGTTTCAATGTATACCTTGTGAAGAGGTACTTTTATAACAGCCCCTCCATAGGCTTCTAACAATACATCTATCTTGCAATATGTATCACCAGTTATGGGCAGTACATCTTCTCTTAATAACGTGAGATAACTGCCAGTGTCTCTGAAAGTAATTATCTCAGTTAGATGTGATTCGTCAAATCCTACTTTACCTCTCGAAAAGTAAGGACTCATCGCTGAACGAATATTTTCGTCAGATACACTTTCTGACGCTAGTCATCTGTTCTGAGTAATATTATCTAAAACAGTAAGATCACAGGTATTACTAGGATTTTGGTGCCTTTGTTGCTCGGAAGAAGATACGACTTGTGTGGGGGCGCCAGCCATACGACTGCTTCTTATATCTCTTTCTAACTTATAGCAACACTCTCTAGCATGTCCTTTTCTGTTACAATAGTTACATTTAACTTTCTTCTTCTCAATATCAGATTTCTGTCTAGCCACAGAGACAGATTCAGAATTGTGAGTTTTCCTGGTAAAGGTACGAGAAGTTACAGTAGCAGGTACATCAGGCCAGCAACTAGCAGCTCTTTTAGGTTGCCAACTTCTAGGACAATTTTTAGTTACCTTGTTTCTCTGTGTTTTAGTACGTACAAGTTTGTGAGAAATCTCGTAATTGTCTGCTAATGCTGCAGTTTCCAGAATATCCGAGGTAGTATGATCGAATCAGATATCCTTGTTTGTCAGCAGACATACAGTTGTTAAATTCTTCATGTAGTAACAACTGAATAAGGCTGTCGTAGTTGTTGCACTTGGCAGACCTACACCACCTCTCAAATGCAACTTTTTTCTCACGAGCAAACTCTACACAAGTTTGATCTGGTCGTCGTTGTAACGTACGAAATGCACTTTGATAACTTACAGGTAACAAGTTATACATCTCTAGAATAGTTTGTTTGACAGCGTCATAACTAATGTACTTGGCAAATGGTAAAGCAGCAGTACAAGTTTGAGCTCTTCCTGTCAAAGCTGTGTGCAACAAGGTAGCCCAGTGCTTACGTGGCCAGTGCATAGCACGTGCCTGGTTCTCAAACACATCAAAATAGGTGTCTAAGTCACTTTCAAAAAACTTAGGAACCATGGATGCAGCTTTCTGCACATTAAATGTGTCCTGTGATCTATCAGTCTGTTGTCTTCCAAGACGAACATTTTCTCTCTGGAAATCTTCTTCGTTCAATTTCCTCTGAGCCTCTATTTGTGCAGTCTGCAACATAATCAGGCGTTCAAACCTCTCAAACTGTTAGTGAGAGATAGGACCAGTGGGTAATGGAGGAGTAAGGAATCTAACATGGTCTGGACGGTCCTTAGGTCGGACACTTCGTCCAGTCGTCTCTAGAGAGTCTAGATCTGGTCTAGGATAAGCCGATACAGTAGTATACACTGTACTATTAGGCTGAGTCATACTACCAGCTATACTGTGTACTATTGTGTCAGTGAGGGAAGGAGTGAGCGAGAACTGAGCTACACTAGGCTCAGACACTAGGCTCACTTCTGCCTTAGTTGCTCTTTCTTCTAAGTAATCAAATAGTCATACTTCCTATTTGTGACACTAGGCTTTCTAAATCTGAATCATAATCAGACATCTCTTTATGAGCAGGAAACAATGTATCTTTAATTAACGCTCTGACAGTTTCTGCAGTGTAATTCCTGTTATACGTCACACCGAGATATTTGGCTACTCGCCAACATGCCTGAAGTTTTAATGTACTTAACTCAGACAAAGTCAGAGTATCAATTAACTGTTTCACTTTGGCATACATCACGAAAATAAATGTACTACGAGAGAGTGATTATGGGAAACTATAATCCTAATAGGAATTTTAGTGTTGGATGTCGTAGAAATATAATTCAAACAACATTTCCATCTCCTTGGATCAAGAGACTCAGTCAGGTACATACATCCACCTGGTATGTTGTACAAGACTAAACTCAAAGTCTTCTGATTAGGAAAGTACTCAAAGCGTTTGACCATCAAGTTACTAGTATGTCAAACTGGACAATTTCTCCAACACCTTGGATCAAGAGCATCCCGGACAGGCCCCATTTGTTACATAAAATGCCTCCCAGAAAAGTCCACCATTGCGAGACTCCCTAAGGAGTGTTACAAAAAACGCTATTCTAAAAGCTTAGAGATCTCCAGTGAATACTAGAAAGGACTGCCCTTCTAGCATCCAGCTTGTTACTGGGTTTTCGTAACAAGTAGTCGGTATCCTTGTCCAATTATCCATTAGAATTCAGTATAATTCAATAGAGCTTCAAGATTACAACTGGTAGGCTACTAACTAGAGAAATTAAAATTTAATAATTTTTTTAAGTATCGTCTAGAGGTATATTATCAAAGTAAATTAAATTAATAATAATCAAAATAATAATAACTTCTCTCAAGTACAGTAGTATTGTGCTGAAAGCACATTTCACATAATATGTCTTAAGTACCATCTGGTACATTATCATTTAATAAGATATTACAAATATGTACAAGTAAGTTTGTGTGTAAGTGCTCTAAGTAGTTCGTTATGTCTCACGACTCGATTAGACTTAAACAAGTGACTGACACAGTCCTCAAATAAACCAACTTCTTGACCAACTGGCAATCAGAACAGTCTGCTTGAACAATAAAAAGAATGCTAAGCCCAATAGCAATACAACAAGTAACTGCGACACAATCAGGACAAGGAGATAATATAATGACACTAAGTAGGGACCATCAGCAGATCCTCCACAAAAGTCACAAAACTCCCCTACTACTGAATCCAAGTCCAGCATAAGAAAATCCCCGACTGTGATAATACACAGATACCAGTACAAGTTAGGTCAGAAGCTACAGCTCAGGACCTGAGTTGCTCAGAGTGTCTAAGAGACACACAACCTCAGTACAACGTCGAAAATCACTAAGTCTATACAATGTTCTGTGAACAGAGTTCTACAGAGCTAACAAGAATAATGAGACAGACAATCTGTCCAACCACCAAGAGAGTCTAGACCAGACTGAATACTTCAGGCGAGGCGAAGACACCCTCCCCTCGATCACGTGATAGCTCCATGGACAGCTGCAGCTCAGAAACAGAGCCGGCAGTCTAACGAGCCACAAGCGATAATTACAGTAGTTAGACAATCAAGACTTGAACTGAGCACATAATATGTTACATCCTACCTAACCAAAGGAAGCTAAGTCAAATAACAATATAAAGCAAAACATTTACGATTTAGCTATTATCGCAAATACAAGCAATATAAAATTATATGAAAAGGTAATAATTAATATATATATAATATATAATTATATATAATATATATATATATATATATATATATAATATATATATATATATATAATATATATATATATATATATCATACATACATATTAATCATTGCAACCCATTCAGGGGTTGCAACAAGGAGCATCCCACTACTTAGGGAGCATCCCAAAACTTGCCAACCAGTTTCCACCACTGGAGTCAACATGATTCCCTGAGACCACTAACGAATTAAATTTGTGTTTGGGAAAAAAAGGTAGAAATTTTGTTCTTAGAATAAGTAAGCACAAAAATGCATGCAATAAAGTCGACATAAATAGTACTGTACTAAGAAACACAGTAGCACCTGACTAGTTGGACCAGTGCACAGTTATCTTCAAGCTTTTATACTTCATGGCTGTAAAAAATCACACAATGAGCCGGAAACTACAGTACTTGCCGCCACAGTAATCGAATAGATACCACACTGTATGTAACTTGATATAGCCGTCAGACATATGTGCAACACTTCTGTTCTTTTTATTCCACAGGAGGCTTCCGAATGCCTGTTCAACCAAGCTTTTGGTGTTGGCTGCCTGCTAACCCATATATCTATCACAGCCTGGTTAAGCTGTAACTTACCTGAGGTAGTGAAAGAGTTTTCTCTAAAACACTTCTACACTTGCTGCTGCAAATTTTGATATCTTCTGGTAGTTTGTTGACTAATCTAAGTCATCGTATATTGATACTGTATTCTGTTGTTTCCTCTGCGCCCCTGCCTTTTTCTAGTTTGTTTTATATTCCTTTCTGTATGTCTCACTCCAGTACACTATCAAGGTTGTATGTATCTTCCAAGTATGTATTACGATGCATCTTTTTTTATTGGCAGTCAGATGTTTACATCTGACTTGTGACTAGACCTGTGACTTAAGGAAGTGAATATTAAGTTTACCATCAACTAACGAAGCTCAGAACTTTATTATGAAATGATTATAGGCAAATTATCATCGGTTACTGTGGTCATAATTTTAATTAAGGATTATTAATAATGTCAGCTGGTAATTTCACTGACATGTAGAACATTACCGCTTACTCTTTCATTTTTATTAAAATGATAAGACCCATTGCTAAAGTTGATGTAACTATGCCAGCAACTAAGTAATAAATTGCCTGGTTGACAACGAAGGGGGAGAGGGAGAGTTAATTTCTCTGTGAGGATTTTCTCCACATCTTTTTCTCAAGTGGCTACATTCCTCTTTTATTCCTCCTACGTTCCAGTAACACAAGAGATTGAACATTAAAATGGTATAAAATACCGACAGGTTGTTAGGTAAGACACATATGCAACAGTTAGGTATCTTTATTTTGAAACGTTTCGCCTACACAGTAGGCTTCTTCAGTCGAGTACAGAAAAGTTGATGGAAGCAGAAGAGACTTGAAGACGATGTAATCAGTCCATCACCCTTAAAGTTTTGAGGTGGTCAGTCCCTCAGTCTGAAGAAGAGCATTGTTCCGAAGTCTGAAACAATATATAAGGCTCCATCCTGTCCTTTCAACTTCATATTGTTTCAGACTTCGGAACAATGCTCTTCTCCAGACTGAGGGACTGACCTCCTCAAAACTTTAAGGGTGATGGACTGATTACATCGTCTTCAAGTCTCTTCTGCTTCTATCAACTTTTCTGTACTCGACTGAAGAAGCCTACTGTGTAGGCGAAACGTTTCAAAATAAAGATACCTAACTGTTGCATATGTGTCTTACCTAACAACACAAGAGATGTAAGTATTCAGTCACACTAGTGACAGAGCGTATACAAATACCACAACTACTGTGAAGCTCTGTAATATTTCTCTGGTAACTGGTTTCCAAGAATGCTATGAACAATTTGAACAATTCTGTAAATTCATTCCATTCAGGAGGGCTGGTCTGGGACCAGGCAGCTGTGGTGGTCTGGGACCAGGCAGCTGTGGTGGTCTGGGACCAGGCAGCTGTGGTGGTCTGGGACCAGGCAGCAGTGGCGGTCTGGGACCGGGCAGCAGTGGTGGTCTGGGACCGGGCAGCAGTGGTGGTCTGGGACCAGGCAGAAGTGGTGGTCTGGGACCAGGCAGCAGTGGCGGTCTGGGACCGGGCAGCAGTGGTGGTCTGGGACCAGGCAGCAGTGGTGGTCTGGGACCAGGCAGCAGTGGCGGTCTGGGACCAGGCAGCAGTGGTGGTCTGGGACCAGGCAGCAGTGGTGTTCTGGGACCAGGCAGCAGTGGTGGTCTGGGACCAGGCAGCAGTGGTGGTCTGGGACCAGGCAGCAGTGTGGTCCTGGGACCAGGCAGCAGTGGTGGTCTGGGACCAGGCAGCAGTGGTGTCTGGGACCAGGCAGCAGTGGTTGGTCTGGGACCAGCAGCAGTGGTGGTCTGGGTCCAGGCAGCGTGGTGGTCTGGGACCAGGCAGCAGTGGGGGTCTGGGACCAGGCAGCTGTTTGGTGGTCTGGGACCAGGGAGCAGTGGTGATCTTGGACCAGGCAGCAGTGGTGGTCTGGGACCAGGCAGCAGTGGTGGTCTGGGACCAGGCAGCATGGTGGTCTGGGACCAGGCAGCAGTGGTGGTCTGGGACAGGCAGCTGTGGTGGTCTGGGACCAGGCAGCAGTGGTGGTCTGGGACCAGGCAGCTGTGGTGGTCTGGGACCAGGCAGCAGTGGTGATCTTGGACCAGGCAGCAGTGGTGGTCTGGGACCAGGCAGCAGTGGTGGTCTGGGACCAGGCAGCAGTGGTGGTCTGGGACCAGGCAGCAGTGGTGGTCTGGGACCAGGCAGCAGTGGTGGTCTGGGACCAGGCAGCAGTGGTGGTCTGGGACCAGGCAGCAGTGGTGGTCTTGGACCAGACAGCAGTGGTGGTCTGGGACCAGGCAGCAGTGGTGGTCTGGGACCAGGCAGCAGTGGTGGTCTGGGACCAGGCAGCTGTGGTGGTCTGGGACCAGGCACCAGTGGTGGTCTGGGACCAGGCAGCAGTGGTGGTCTGGGACCAAGTAGTTGCATTATTTATAACTAAAAATCTACTAGTTTATGTAGGAGTTTTACCCATAATTAATATTTCCAAAATCCAGAACGATCTCGTAAGAATATGAAAGTCTATGTCAGGAAACCTTCAAGATGTATTAATTGTTATCAGTGTCCCACTTATCCCTACAGTTCATTATTCTAATACTTTCTTGTTATATTTAACCCAGTTAAGTTAGAGTAGGAGATCCTGGAACTACCTGACTGTTAGTGCAAACCTTCCGTATCTTTAACAATCAGTAAATATATAAATTTATTAAGGGTGCCAGCCTCTTCCTGACTGACTAGTCCTTCGGTGAGCAGTAGGTACTGAGTCCCTAGTGAATTTTCAGGTAGAGTATTAGGTACTAGGAAGCTCTTGCCTTTGAGCTGTTATCTTGCGTCGCACTGTGTGGAGAGAGAGTTGTGGGGACTGAAGACGCTTTTTAAAAATTCCTTTAGAAACAAATCGTACATCACTGTCATCCTTCGGAGACGTTACAAAAAAATTGCATTATGGGATATTCATCGACTGCACGGTAAATATTCAAGCCGAAATGTAGCAGTAACACTGTTATTAATCACTGCAAATATATTGGTTGGATAACAAGAACTTTCAAAACAACCGAAGGCATGCCAGTGAAAAAAAACTTCAATGATTATATTCTCTCAACACTTGTATATTGCTACAAATAGCCCTATTTAAATCCCTTTGGTTGTGAGCTTAAGACGCTGCCGCTGAGCTACCGGGTAAACACAGTGAAATATATGGAATGGTTGAGCCTCAGAAGTTAGAAATACTGAAATATGATAACGAGATAATGAAATTAAGTATTGCAAATTATCTACATATCAGTAATCAAGGTGAAATTTCTTTGCAACCTCGTGTGTGTGGTGAGGGTGAATGTGGGGACAACCAGCACTATATAAATGACGATAAAATACCTCAGAACACTATTCATAGTTTTTCACAGCCTGGAGGGTATTGAGGAATTACTCATCCTTCTCCCGTCTCCTCTTTTTCCATGACACTCACTTTCCCGGAACCACCACCCTTCCCTCACCCTCTCCATCCACTCATCTGCCTCTCCTTCCCAGAATCCACCACCTCTAACTTCCTTGCCAACTATTTTTTATGTAACCCATTATCTCTTTCTTCCCTCCCATATTTCGTTTTTTTATTCATCTGCGTCTTCCTTTTCATGCCACAGCTTCTCTCTCCCCCTCTCTCTCTCTCTCTCTCTCTCTCTCTCTTTCTCTGTCTCACACACATTAGCACAAGGGTTTTTACAGGGCTAGGTTCAGCGTTCCCACCTTTATTTACAAGCTAGGAGCTGGTACCTACCTCAGCTCATTTAAAAGGCTTTTTATTGCTATGAAATATATTAATAGGTAACAGGATAAAACTGGAGAACTGTGGACCAGCGATTTCATTTGGTCAGCTATTTCATCGATGTTGTTATGATGTACGAACATATTATAGACTTGAGTCATTCTTGAGAAGGGTACAGACAGAGTGTAGTTGCTGTTTGCTGTTCGTATTGTGACATAAAAACTGTCTTCTCGCTGTCCGGAAAGTGGAGTCAAGTTAGGTACCTTGACAATATTGGCCTTGTAAGGCCATTTACATCTCTCCCGTTTAGAAGGCTCTGCTAAAAGGCAGAACTATTCAGGCAAGGTCCACGCAGAAATAAGTTGCCTTATTCGGTAACTATTCTATTCGGAAGTCGTCGATAAGATTGGGAGGATGGGAGAGGGCAATCCAAGAAAGTGGTGCATACTCAAGGTGTAAACGCACTTGTGCCTCGTACAGTGTTTTACGGCCTTTACTGCCAAGCAGGTACTAGATGCACCTTCGTGTTGTTAGCTTCCTGGCGCCCTTTTTTGCAATATATACAAGCATTTCTTCATAGATAGTTTGGAATCAAATTTCTCCTGTAACATATCCACCTCATCCCCGGGTTCTAACCCTCTTCGATTCACTTTTTACCATTGCTCCAGCAAGTGAAACCTGTCATCATTTTTCCCCAGCTTGATATAGCTGTAAGTAGATGATTTATGTAATTAAGAACATCTGGAACATTTATTGGATAAGTAAATGTCGCAGAACAGTAATCTCCATTAAGTATGAGATTCTGGGACGAGTTGAAGGTCACTGAAGTAGACAGTGTATACAAACGGATCAGGAACACTTCCTTGTGGTACACTGGTACCTAATGAGTGTCTTGTTGATTCTGTCCCATTGAAGGTGCTCACTAAAGATGTGCAATGCAGAGCCAGAGTGTCAGAGTGCATCCAGTGTTGCAGAAGAGTTCCGGGCTCCATACTCGGTCTCTCCTTCCTCCCTTTCTTCTTTCCTTCCTTCCCTCCCTCCATCCCTCCTCCTTCCTTCCGGCCACTCCTGACACGACGTATGTTTGCGGTAGCAAAGTCTGAGCACCTTCGCCTGGCTAAGAACTGGCACCAACTCTCCATTCTCTTTATTGAAGGTCTAACTGATGACGATTTTTCATTATCGTCAATATTTGCTGTGGCTCGACCTCTCCCATCCCCCTTCGTTATTATTAATGGTCCATGAATACAGTTTGGACTGTATTATCTTGGTGCTGCAGCTCCTGGTGCGGCTGCCTGATAGTACAGTTCCTGGTGCGCCTGCATGGTGCTACAGCTCCTGGTGCGGCTGCATGGTGCTACTGCTCCTGGTGCGGCTGCCTGGTACTCGAGTTCCTGGTGCGGCTGCCTGGTGCTACAGTTCCTGGTGCGTCTGCCTGGTGCTACAGCTCCTGGTGCGGCTCCCTGGTGCTACTGGTCCTGGTGCGGCTGCCTGGTGCTAGAGTTCCTGGTGTGGCTGCCTGGTGCTACAGCTACTGCTGCGGCTGCCTGATAGTACAGTTCCTGGTGCGTCTGCCTGGTGCTAGAGTTCCTGGTGCGGCTGCCTGGTGCTACAGCTCCTGGTGCGGCTGCCTGATAGTACAGTTCCTGGTGCGTCTGCCTGGTGCTAGAGTTCCTGGTGCGGCTGCCTGGTGCTGCAGCTCCTGGTGCGGCTGCCTGATAGCACAGCTCCTGGTGCGGCTGTCTGGTGCTACAGATCCTGGTGCGGCTGCCTGGTGCTACAGCTCCTGGTGCGGCTGTCTGGTGCTACAGCTCCTGGTGCGGCTGCCTGGTGCTACAGTTCCTGGTGCGGCTGTCTGGTGCTACAGCTCCTGGTGCGGCTGTCTGGTGCTACAGCTACTGGTGCGGCTGCCTGGTGCTACAGCTCCTGGTGCGGCTGCCTGGTGCTA
Organism: Cherax quadricarinatus; assembly: GCF_026875155.1. Taxonomy (NCBI): domain Eukaryota; kingdom Metazoa; phylum Arthropoda; class Malacostraca; order Decapoda; family Parastacidae; genus Cherax; species Cherax quadricarinatus. The sequence continues at coordinate 3,212,891 of NC_069426.1, forward strand.
CAGCTCCTGGTGCGGCTGTCTGGTGCTACAGCTCCTGGTGCGGCCGCCTGGTGCTACAGCTCCTGGTGCGGCAGCCTGGTGCTACAGCTCCTGGTGCGGCTGCCTGGTGCTACAGCTCATGGTGCGGCTGCCTGGTGCTACAGCTCCTGGTGCGGCTGCCTGGTGCTACAGCTCCTGGTGCGGCTGCCTGGGGCTACAGCTCCTGGTGCGGCTGTTGGTGCTACAGCTCCTGGTGCGGCCGCCTTGTGCTACAGCTCCTGGTGCGGCTGCCTGGTGCTACAGCTCCTGGTGCGGCTGCCTGGTGCTACAGCTCCTGGTACGGCTGCCTGGTGCTACAGCTCCTGGTGCAGCTGCCTGGTGCTACAGCTCCTGGTACGGCTGCCTGGTGCTACAGCTCCTGGTGCGGCTGTCTGGTCCTACAGCTCCTGGTGCGGCTGCCTGGTGCTACAGCTCCTGGTGCGGCTGTCTGGTGCTACAGCTCCTGATGCGGCTGCCTGGTGCTACAGCTCCTGGTGCGGCCGTCTGGTGCTACAGATCCTGGTGCGGCTGTCTGGTGCTACAGCTCCTGGTGCGGCTGCCTGGTGCTACAGCTCCTGGTGCGGCTGCCTGGTACTACAGCTCCTGGTGCGGCTGTCTGGTCCTACAGCTCCTGGTGCGGCTGCCTGGTGCTACACCTCCTGGTGCGGCTGTCTGGTGCTACAGCTCCTGGTGCGGCTGTTTGGTGCTACAGCTACTGGTGCGGCTGCCTGGTGCTACAGCTCCTGGTGCGGCTGCCTGGTGCTACAGCTCCTGGTGCGGCTGTCTGGTGCTACAGTCTCCTAGGTGCGGCGCTGGTGCTACAGTCGGCGCGAGCCGGGTGCTACAGCTCCTGGTGCGGCTGCCTGGTGCTACAGCTCCTGGTGCGGCTGTCTGGTGCTACAGCTCCTGTGCGGCTGCCTGGTGCTACAGCTTGGGCTGCTGTATGGGCTACAGCTCCTGGTGCGGCAGTCTGGTGCTACAGCTCCTGGTGCGGCTGTCTGGTGCTACAGCTCCTGGTGCGGCCGCTGGAGCTACAGCTCCTGGTGCGGCGTCTGGTGCTACAGCTCCTGGTGCGGCCGCCTGGTGCTACAGCTCCTGGTGCGGCTGTCTGGTGCTACAGTCCCTGGTGTGGCTGTCTGGTGCTACAGCTCCTGGTGCGCTGCCTGGTTGCTACAGCTCCTGGTGCGGCTGCCTGTGCTACAGCTCCTGGTGCGGCTGTCTGGTGCTACAGATCCTGGTGCGGCTGTCCTGGTGCTTACAGCTCCTGGTGCGGCTTCTGGTGCTACAGCTCCTGGTGCGGCTGCCTGGTGTACACTCTGGTGGGCTGTCTGGTGCTACAGTCCTGGTGCGGCTGCCTGGTGCTAAGCTCCTGGTGCGGCTGTCTGGTGCTACAGCTCCTGGTGCGGCTGCCTGGTGCTACAGCTCCTGGTGCGGCTGCCTGGTGCTACAGCTCCTGGTGCGGCTGTCTGGTGCTACAGCTCCTGGTGCGGCTGCCTGGTGCTACAGCTCCTGGTGCGGCTGCCTGGTGCTACAGCTCCTGGTGCGGCTGTCTGGTGCTACAGCTCCTGGTGCGGCTGCCTGGTGCTACAGCTCCTGGTGCAGCTGTCTGGTGCTACAGATCCTGTTGCGGCTGTCTGGTGCTACAGCTCCTGGTGCGGCTGCCTGGTGCTACAGCTCCTGGTGCGGCTGCCTGGTGCTACAGCTCCTGTTGTGGCTGTCTGGTGCTACAACTCCTGGTGCGGCTGTCTGGTGCTACAGCTCCTGGTGCGGCTGACTGGTGCTACAGCTCCTGGTGCGGCTGACTGGTGCTACAGCTCCTGGTGCGGCTGCCTGGTGCTACAGCTCCTGTGCGGCTGTCTGGTGCTACAGACCCTGGTGCGGCTGTCTGGTGCTACAGCTCCTTGTGCGGATGCCTGGTGCTACAGCTCCTGGTGCGGCTGTATGGTGCTACAGCTCCTGGTGCGGCTGCCTGGTGCTACAGCTCCTGGTGCGGATGCCTGGTGCTACAGCTCCTGGTGCGGCTGCCTGGTGCTACAGCTCCTGGTGCGGCTGTCTGGTGCTACAGATCCTGGTGCGGCTGTCTGGTGCTACAGCTCCTGGTGCGGCTGCCTGGTGCTACAGCTCCTGGTGCGGCTTCCTGGTGCTACAGCTCCTGGTGCGGCCGCCTGGTGCTACAGCTCCTGGTTCGGCTGTCTTGTGCTACAGCTCCTGGTGTGGCTGTCTGGTGCTACAGCTCCTGGTGCGGCTGCCTGGTGCTACAGCTCCTGGTGCGGCTGCCTGGGCTACAGCTCCTGGTGCGGCTGTCTGGTGCTACAGCTCCTGGTGAGGCTGCCTGGTGCTACAGCTCCTGGTGCGGCTGCCTGGTGCTATAGCTCCTGGTGCGGCTGCCTGGTGCTACAGCTCCTGGTGCGGCTGTCTGGTGCTACAGCTCCTGGTGCAGCCACCTGGTGCTACAGCTCCTGGTGCGGCTGCCTGGTGCTACAGCTCCTGGTGCGGCTGTCTGGTGCTACAGATCCTTTGCGGCTGTCGGTGTACAGCTCCTGGTGCGGCTGACTGGTGCTACAGCTCCTGGTGCGGCTGCCTGGTGCTACAGCTCCTGGTGCGGCTGTCTGGTGCTACAGCTCCTGGTGCGGCTGTCTGGTGCTACAGCTCTGGCGCGGCTGTCTGGGTGCTACAGCTCCTGGTGCGGCGCCTGGTGCTCAGTCTGGTGCGGCTGTTGTGTACAGCTCCTGGTGCGGTGTCTGGTGCTACAGCCCTGTTGCGGCTGTCTGGTGCTACGCTCTGGTGCGGCGCCTGGTGCTACAGTCCTGTGCGGCTGTCTGTGCTACAGCTCTGTGTGCTGTCTGTGACATCTCTGGTGCGGCTGCCTGGTGCACAGCTCTGGTGCTGCTGCAGGTGCTACAGCTCCTGGTGGCTGTCTGGTGCTACAGCACCTGGTGCGGCTGCCTGATGCTACAGCCTGTGCGGCTGCCTGTGCTACAGCCCTGGTGCGGCTGTCTGTGCTACAGATCACCTAGTGAGGCTCTGGTGCTACAGCTCCTGGGTGCGCTGCTGGTCTACGCTCCTGGTGCGGCTGCCTGGTGCTACCAGCTGAGTGCGGCTGTCTGGTGCTACAGCCGGTGCGCTGTCTGGTGTACAGCTCTGTGCGCTGCTGTGCTACAGCCCTGGTGCGGCTGCTGTGCTACCACCTGGGCGGCTGCCTGGTGCTACAGCTCCTGGTGCGGCTGACTGGTGCTACAGCTCCTGGGCTGCCTGGTGCTAAGCTCTGGTGGGCTGCACTGCCACAGCTCTGGTGCGCGTCTGGTGCTACAGCCTCCTGGTGCGCCACCTGTGCTCAGCTCCTGGTGCGGCTGCCTGGTGCTACAGCTCTGGTGCGGCTGTCTGGTGCTACAGATCTGTTGCGGCTGTCTGGTGCTACCAGCTCTTGGTGGGCTGTCTGGTGCAGATCCTGTTGCGGCTGTTGGCTACAGCACCCTGGCGGCTGACTGGCTACAGCTCTGGTGCGGCTGCCGGTGCACACTCCTGGTGCGGCTCGATTGCTACAGCTCTGGTGCGGCTGTCTGTGCACAGCTCTGTTGCGGCTGTCTGTGCTACAGTCCTGGCGGGCTTTGTGCAAGCTCCTGGTCACACCTGTGCTACGTTCCGGTGCGGCTGTCTGGTGCTACAGCTGGTGCGGCTGTCTGGGTGCCACGCTCCTGTGCGGCTGTCTGGTGCTACAGCTCCATGGTGCGGCCCTGGTGCACAGCTCTGTGCGCTGTCGGTGCTCAGCTCCTGGTGTGCTGCTGGTGCTACATCTCCTGGTGCGGCTGCCTGGTGCTACAGCTCCTGGTGCGGCTGCCTGTGCTACAGCATCCTGTGACGGCTGTCCTGGTGCACAGTCCTGGTGCGGCTGCCTGATCTAGCTCTGGGTGCGGCTGCCTGGTGCTACAGTCCTGGTGCGGCCCTGGTGCTACAGCCCTGGTGCGGCTGCCTGGTGCCAGCTCCTTGGTGCGGCTGTCTGTGCTACATCCCTGGTGCGTGCGCTGGTGCACAGCTCCTGGTGCGGCTCTGTGCTACAGATCCAGTAGGCTGTCTGTGCACAGTCCTGTGCGGCTGCCTGGTGCTACAGCTCTGGTGCGGCTGCCTGGTGTACAGCTCCTGAGTGCCTGCTGTGCTACAGCTCCTGGTGCGGCTGTCTGTGCATACAGCCTAGGTGCGGCTGTCTGGTGCCAGCTCCTGGTGCGGCTCCTGGTGCTCAGCTCCTGGTGCGCGCCTGTGCTACAGCTCCTGGTGTACTGTCGGCTAGTCCTGGTGCATCTTGGTTCTGTGCACAGCTCCTGGTACGGCTGCCTGGTGCTCACTAGACCCTGTGCGCTGTCGTGCTACAATCCTGGTGCGGCTGTCTGGTGCTACAGCTCCTGGTGCGGCCTGTGCTACAGCTCCTGGGGCGGTGTCTGTGCTACAGCCCTGGGACGGCTGCTGATGCTACATCTCCTGGTGCGCGAATGGGGCACAGCTCCCGGGCGGCTGTCTAGTGCTACGCTCCCGGGCGGCTGCTAGTGTACGTCCCGGGGGGCTGTCTGGTGCACAGCTCCTGATTGGTGCCTGGTGCTCGCCCCGGTGCGGGTGTTGGTGTACGTCCTGGTGCGGCTGCCTGGTGCGGCTGCCTGGGGGTACAGCTCCCGGTCCGGGTCTGGTGGCAGCTCCCGGTCCGGTGTCAGCCATTTAGTTTACAAAGGGGGCTTATTAAATAATTTTTTTAAAATTTTTAAATACGATATGCAGACCTGGATGCCACTGCCCCCACCTGGGTGCCATGCCACCATGGAGTGCCACTGCCACCACCTGGGTGCCACTGCCACCACCTGGGTGCCCCTGCCACCCCTGGAGTGCCTGCCAACCCCCTGGAGTGCCATGCCCCCACCCGGGTCCACGCCACCCCCTGGGTGCCACTGCCCCCACCTGGAGTGCCACGCCCCACCTTTGGGGCCACTGCCACCACCTGGGGGTGCCACTGCCATCACCTAGGTGCCACTGCCATCCCCGGGGTGCCACGCCCTCAATTGAGTGCCCGCCACCACCTGGAGTGCCACTGCCACCACCTGGAGTGCCACTGCCACCACCTGGAGTGCCACTGCCACCACCTGGAGTGCCACTGCCACCAACTGGAGTGCCACTGCCTCCATCTTTAGTGCCACTGCCACCACTTGGAATGCCACTGCCATCAATTGGAGTGCAACTGCCATCACCTTGAGTGCCACTGCCACCATCTAGAGTGCCACTGCCATCACCTGGAGTGCCACTGCCACCACCTGAAGTGCCGCTGCCATCACCTGGAGTGCCACTGCCACCACCTGGAGTATCACTTCCACCACCTGAAGTGCCACTGCCACCACCTGGAGTGCCACTGCTTCCACCTGGAGTGCCACTGCCTACCACCTGGAGTGTCACTGCCATCACCTAGAGTGCTACTGCTATCACCTGGAGTGCCACTGCCATCACCTAGAGTGCCACTGCTATCACCTGGAGTGCCACTGCCATCACTTGGAGTGCCACTGCCATCACCTGGAGTGCGACTGTCACCACCTGGAGTGCCACTGCAATCACCTAGAGTGCCACTGCCGTCACCTGGAGTGCCCCTGCCATCAACTATAGTGCCACTGCCATCACCTAGAGTGCCACTGCCATCACCTGGAGTGCCACTGCCATCACCTAGAGTGCCACTGCCACCACCTGGAGTGCCACTGCCATCACCTAGAGTGCCACTGCCATCACCTGGAGTGTAACTGCCATCACCTGGAGTGCCATGGTATCACCTAGAGTGCCACTGCCACCATCTAGAGTGCCACTGCCATCACCTAGAGTTCCACTGCCATCACCTGGAGTGCCACTGCCATCGCCAGGAGTGCTTCTGCCATCACCTAGAGTGCCACTGCCACCATCTAGAGTGCCACTACCATCACCTAGAGTGCCACTGCCGTCACTTAGAGTGCCACTGCTGCAACACATGGTGCCGTTGCTGCCACTGCAGCTTACGCCGCCGTTGTGTGATTTGATCGCCTTTTCTTGAATCGAATTCTTCATAAGGCATATGCTTTGTATTGTCTTTGTCTTTGTCTTGTGCTGTGTGTTGCTAATTTTTTAATTATTAATAAATTTGTCTACATACCAATAACTGTCACTATTGTTGGAATTTTTTCTTCTCTGGCATTACGTGGGTTAATATTTATCCCTCACTGCCCAGCTCTGGGGTCTCCAAAATTTTCACTTCGAGGCTCATATCGTTTTCGCGAGCCAAAGGAAAAAATCAGTCTTATAAATAATTATAAACTAATAAATCATTTTGAAATGAATGAATAAGTTTTATTTGAATCCTTTTTATAATCATTATGATATGATTCAGAATAAAAGAGAAGTGTGACAATGTGTAATGCTTGTAAAAAATGACAAACATAATTTAATTTGAACAGAAAATATGGGAACGATGGATTTTTTTTTTTTTTTAATTTCAAATTATTGTTGAACTAAAGTTTCAAGCTTGAGGAGCCAATTATTAAAATTGACTTCAAATGCTCATCAGATAAATTTGAGCGATATTTGGACTTACATTTCATTTTAGAAAATGTTTTCCTCGCATGGGTTCGTTGTGTCGAAAACTGATACCAAAAAACTGATACGAATCTATATGCAAATCACTTCACATTTGGAAACTGTTCAGGCGCTAAAGATTCATAAAATTTGATCAGATTTCTGACTGGAGATCAATAATTTCCATTTGAAACTGACTTCACATTCAATTGATTCACCTGGCTTATTACGTCTGTAAAAAAAATTAAATGCCAATTTCCGAGGTAAGTCAGAGTTTGATAAAAGTGGTTTGAGTCGATTCTTCTCTGAGAGAAATGAATCAGTTTCCTTTCTGTACCACTGAACTGCTCTAAATAAGGCAAGTCAACGAACTCAGAATCAGAATCTTTCAGAAAATCACGAAACTGAAGATAATTAAGCCCGTGAGATCGAATGAGAAATTCACTGTTGAAACAGCAGGTTTCAAAACGCCAGACATATCCACATACTTTCCGCACAATGCTTCCTGGTGGATAACACAATGCAGAAACCTGGGCTTTGACAATCCACCATCCTCACAAACTTTTGTGATTTGTCCAACCAAACCTTTCTTCACCCCAGACATGTTCTTTCCTCCATCAGTTGTTATACATTGCAGTTTATTCCACTCCAGGTTATATTGTAATACAGTTTTTTGCAGCTCTTTAAAGATATCTTCGGTTCCTGTGTTGTGAGTTGATGCTAATTCTTGTGTGACTTTAAATTCATTGTCGACACCACTGATGAATACCAGTTGTGATGAGTCACATCATACGATTCATCAAGTGTGACAGAATGATTCTGAAAATTTCTAGCTTTCTCTGCAATTTGACGAAATATATTACTTCCTATATCCTTAGTTCTTCGAGAAATAGTATTTGGCTCAAGACTGAGGAATTTGAACAGATTTGCTATTTCTGGGAATAACTCTCCCACTGCTGCTATAATACTCTCTGATCAGATCTCCAGCAGTAAATGGCTTTCCTCTTTTACCTAATTCATAAGCTACTTTGTAACTGGTCCTTGTTAAAGCTTCATTGTCACTTCTCTTCTTTGTACAAAAAAAAACTTGTTGGGAAAGTAACCTGGTTACATTGATTCAAAAATTTTCGAACGCTGTGACTTGGGATTAACTTGGTTTATGTTTGGTGTGATAGTACACACGTACATTGTACTCCTTCAAATCTGTAGCAGTTTAGTGGCATACAATACACGAGGCTTTATCACTTGCTCGTACAAGGAAGTACTTTACGTCCCATTCTTCCTTAAACAGTCAACTCACACTCTGCACTGTTCTTCTCCTTTTTTCCTTTCATAACTGATATGTATATCTGTAAAATTTAAAAAAATTAGAACTAAAATTTGAACAAATTTTGACATATAAATTGTTACAAACAACAAGATTCGTAAAAATGATTGAAGTGACTGGAAATAAAAGTTGCTTAGTTTTACTCTTTATAAATATTTCTAGTTGCTACGGACCGCATATAATTTTGTGGCGGGCCGCATGTGTCCCGCTGGCCGCATGTGTCCCGCTGGCCGCATGTGTCCCGCTGGCCGCAGTTGGAGACCCTGGCCTAGATCATTGAGTGTTCTCGTACGTCAATCAGATTATCAAAGGCGATAAGACTCACACTCACTTAGTGTCTTCTACTAAGATAATTTTCATGATTTTGATATCAAGCGAAAGTGATATGAACCTACGAAGATTATTTTTAACTACAGTATGTGTGTTATGAGGATAAGAAACAGCAGAGGCGCCAGAACCGCGCCTTGTTTTAGTGAACTTTTAGTTCGTTAATGCTAGATTTTGCTCTGTTTACTATTTGTGTTCTGTCAAAATGTTTAATAACTTTTTTCATTCTTTCATGGTGGGATGAACACCTCTATAATCTATAACAGGTAGTGTACTGACATTCGTCATGAGAACTACTGCATTATCACTAATACTAACACTACTATAACTACCACCACTATTGCTTACACTACCACCACTATTGCTTACACTACCACCACTATTCCTTTCATTACCACCATTATTCCTTTCATTACCACCATTATTCCTTTCACTACCACCACTGTTCCTTTCACTACCATCATTATTCCTTTCTCTACCACCATTATTGTTTACACTACCACCACTATTGTTTACACTACTACCACTGCCCTTCTAGCATCCAGCCTGTTACTGGGTTTTCGTAACAAGTAGTCAGTATCCTTGTCCAATTATCCTTTAGAATTCAATAAGAATTATTAGTGCTTCGGGATTACAACTGGTAGGCTACTAACTAGAGAAATTAAAATTTAATAAATTTATTAATAATTAAGTTATCTAGGCGTATATCAAATAAAATTAAATTAATATCAACAAAATAAGAATAATCACTTCTCTTGTGTGTAGTAGTATTGTGCTGAAGACACATATCACATTTATAAGTCTTAAGTACCATCTGGTACATTAACATTTAATAATACAATATACAAATAAGTTTGTGTGTATGTGTGTAAGTGCTCTAAGTAGTTCGCTATGTCTCACGACTCGACTAGACTTAAACAAGTGACTGACAAAGTCCTCAAATAAACTAACTTCTTGACCAACTGGCAATCAGAACAGTCTGCTTGAACAATAAAAAGAATGCTAAGCCCAATAGCAATATAACAAGTAACTGCGACACAGAATCAGGAACAAGGAGATAATATAACGACACTAAGTTGGGACCATCAGCAGATCCTCCACAAAAGTCACAAAACTCCCATACTACTGACTCTAAGTTCATCATTAAAAAATCCCCGACTGTGACAGTACACAGATACCAGTACAAATTAGGTCAGAAGCTACAGCTCAGGACCAGAGTTGCCTAGAGTGTCTATGCGACACAGAACCTCAGTACAACGTCGAAAATCACTAAGTCTATACAATGTTCTGTGAACAGAGTCTCACAGAACCAACAACAATAATGAGACAGAGACGATCTTCCAACAAGGGCCAATAAGGGAGATTTAGGCACTTCTTGTCTGGAATATGTCCAACCACCAAGCGAGTCTAGACCAGACTGAATGCTTCAGGCGAGGTGAGATCACCCCCCTCGATCACGTGATAGCTCCATGGACAGTTGCTGCCCAGCAACAGAGAAGCCGGCAGAGTAACGAGCCACCAGCGATAATTACAGTAGTTAGACAATCAAGACTTGAACTATGAGCACATAATATATGAAAGTTGCATCCTACCTAACAACATAACTGAGTCAAATAATAATATAAAGCAATATATTTACGATTTAGCTATTATCGCAAATATAAGAAATATAAAATTATATGAAAAGGTAATATACATTATATACATATACATAATATACATCATATACATTGTAATCCATTCAGGGGTCGCAACATTACACTACCACCACTATTGTTTACACTACCACCACTATTGCTTACACTACCACCACAATTGTTTACACTACCACCACTATTGTTTACACTACCACCACTATTGTTTACACTACCACCACTATTGTTTACACTACCACCACTATTGTTTACTCTACCACCACTATTGCTTACACTACCACTATTAATATGCTCTGGATGAGACAGTTTCTGTCCAGAGAAATAAAACATTCCTTAGGAAGTCAAGTCTTCCACTGAGGAGCAGAATGACTGGGCCACGACAGAAAGTGTCAGTAAGTTATGCAACAACCTAATGAATGCTTAAGGTCACGTTTCTGGACAACACTATGGCCGCCAGTGCCCTATCAGATGGCCTGGCAATCTCCTATAATTACATCAACCCTCAACAGATTGACCCAGAACGATTCAAACATATCTCCTTGTTGGACTTGTTACTCTTATAACCACTCCACCACCGACTGCCACGTTAAGGATAAGAAGATCGGTTCCACTTGTGGGAATGACGGACATACTATCGATCCTACACCTCCACTACTGCTCCTACTTGCATCAACTGCAAGAGCGACCATCACACACACTGGCAGCTAAATGTCTTTTCCGTAAGTAAGGAGATCTTATCTAAGAAGATTAAAGAAGACTTTAAGAAGACGACTACTAATTCCCCAACTTACACTGCTATAACAAAGCTCCAGACGGGCACTACGAAGATCCTGCAAGCCACTGGACAGATGCCACCAACCACCATCTCCTCCTCTCCATTACCAGACGGTGTTTCCACACAAATTTGCTATTGCATGTTGTTTGCTCACATGCAAAACGTAGTTGACCCTGGATTCTTGAACTTTTTTCAATGAACAGCATGCCAACCTTTATCTTCCTAGAATGTCATCCTTCAGAGGATATTCTGAAGCTCTCGCCAAATATCGTCAGCTTCACAGCACCGGACAACTTGCAGAACTTGATTCTTCAAGAAGACAGCTGGATGAATCCAGAACCCACCAATGAGAGGACTTCAATAATTCCCACCAATGAGGAGCCACCACAGACTTCCACCACCACTTCTACTACTGACCAATCAGCTCCATCACCTCAACTACATCCGTCAAAAGCCAAGATACAACTACCTGAACCTTCGCCTCAAGATGCACCAATACATGAAGAAATGGAAGAAGAAACAAATTTTAGAACAACTGAACCTATCACTTTATACACAAGTAATTCACTCAGCCAGTCGTTGTATGCAACTCAAGCAATCGACAACATGCACCATGGAACTATCAAGTACATTGTTGCTCCTGGTTGAGAACTGAAATAACCCTAATTGAAGACTGAAGACCTAGAAGCCGACTTCAATCACCTGGTCAAAAATTACCCTATTATTGAAATCTGCATTCAGAAGACTTCAAAATGGCTCCACGACTCTAATAAGGAACTACTATGGGCACAGCTATAAATAGATATCCACCAATCACGACGTAACTGCCACCTCTCTACAATCATAACGACCAATCACCTCGAAGTCTTCCCTCCCTCTCCAGCCCGCCTCTCGCTGATCTCCAGTCACCAATCACCTTCCACCGCTTCAAAATTCAGCCTGCAAGGCTGAACAACATCGCCAGTGACTCTTGACTCTCCAGTCTATCCCAGGAGCGCCTAGCTGCAGGGTTAAGCCCTGACATTTTCTCTACTACTAAGGACACTCCTCTCCAACGTTATTCTTCGTTTGTCCCGTCTTTCCCGCTCACCCCAATGGGGTTTTACCTAAACTCTTGATTGAATGATTGATTGATGTGGATTTTGGCATTTTTTTTTATATTTTTATTTAAAACAGAGCAAATACAATAATGTATAAGAGCATAAAATTAAAAACCATACTAGATATTACAAAACCTCTAGTACACAATCCCGGTACATTTTAAGAACACCATAGATCATGGCCATATTACAACCATATACATAACCCACAACCATATACATAACCTACAAACCCTCCTTTTATAATAATCATTATTGCCAGTGCAGACACAGCTGACACTTCTACCCCCCCCTCCCCGTATGTACAGTCCCCGTTCTAAATAACATACATTGAATTATCCTAATGAATGGTCATACCCTGACCTCATCAAAACCTAAAAGTTGGTAGTGCATGAACAAGACACAAAAACACAAATTTACAGACTAAAACAGATATGAAACATTACATTCCTATACACATACACTGTAATAAGTAGAATATACACCACCAATATAATATCAAATATTAATGTTAACCATGAATTACAAATTTTCAAAACATTGCGTATCGTGAAGTTCACGCTCAAAATGCAAGATAATACACCACATGCCACATTAGCGGTACAATACTAGGCTATGTAAATAATTTAAAGAACCCAAGACTAGAACATGAATAAGTATTATCCAAAAGGTTCATCATGATTTTAGTAACTTAACAACACCAAACTCCTTATAACACCTAACACGCCACATACAAACTTACCAATAACGTAACATACATTCCACAAGACTATACTTTCGCTGTGCCTTCTAGCACGTGCCTAACTAGTATTACTTACAAATATAGATACAAAAATTTTAATCTAGAGAACTAATCCTTATCCACACATGTTTACATAATAGGTAATTACTTTAAATCTGATGCAGGAACAAGTAACAAAAATGACAAAAATAACTCGGTTCTTCAAGGTACATAGTGAAAGGAATATCCTCTCAAGAAAAGTTAAAATTCAATTGCAAGACCAGTACAAGCGAAACATAATACGCTACCAAAGGAAAATATACATATTATATAATTTATATATTTAAACTGCCATTTACACCTTCCCCATCAAGGGAACTAAGCTAAACTAATCTTTCACAACCTCTCATCTAGTCCCACACGAGTACCTCCAATCACACCCAATCACCCATCATTGCGCACCCAAGGAGGTGAGCCCGTTGAATACCCCTGAACCCCCCCTCCCTTTTACCAACCTACTCACCCCGGCAGTTAAAACCCCTTATAACGCCAATAAATTCCCTATTGTTAGGCCTCTATAACCCTCGGAAAAAACCTCATCCCACCTTTTCCCAAAAATGTCTCTATTGCGACACAAGGTTCGATAAAACGTCGCCGCCAAAGTCCTTCTCAGCACATCCCCACCCACCTTCCCCCTCATACCCCACAAAACATATATGTAGTCCACGATTACATATGTTAAACCCCTTACCACACCCTCATTCACACCACTCATATCAACACTCAACGCTCGCAATACCGACACACCTTGACCCCCCACCCTCACCACAACCTTATTCATCCATACCCTGATGCACTCCAAACCTTCACAAAAATAGACAACATGATATGCAGTCTCTTCCCCACTGCATCTGCCACACCCCCCACCCTCGATAACCCTCCTATCTCGGAGCATCGCTCCCGATGGCAAAATCCCATGCAGGAAACGATGCATAACCTCACGTGGCCTAGGTCGTATCCTTAATTTACTAAATCTTCGCCATATTACATCCCATGCATACATGGGGTAGATCCCTTCAACCGGCACCACTACATTTCTCTCTAACAATTTACATAAAGTTCCCACCTTTACTTTTCCCGGTTCCCTGGCTAACACTAAAGCACGTAACACTGTTTCACATTCCTTCATTTCCGCCCCTCCATACCATTTCCTCAGGTGAGCATGTACCTTATCTAGCTGCCCCCCCCCCCCTCCATGCACCTGCACTTATCACTTTCCTCTTAATAAAAACACATTTCACGCACTTTCTCAAGTCCAACAAACCTAACCCTCCCCTACATACCGGCAATGTCACTACCTCCCTTCGCAACCAGTTGCACCCTGAGCCCCACAAAAATTTGAACACCATTCTAAGAATACTCGTGATCGCTGTTTCTGTTAACGGCATCACTGCCGAAACAAACCAGACTTTACTATATAGTAATACATTGATGACGATTGCACGTTGCCTAAGGGTTAAATGGTGCGGTCGCAGCATTCCCAAACGTCGCTGCACCTGTTCCACCATCCTATTCGAATTGCTAATCCTTGCAGCACTCAGTTCAGCCTCATAAACGACACCACAGATTTTCAGACTCCTGGTTCTCCGCTGCACAACATCACATCCCCAATCTAATCTCCCTGCCCACTCTCCCAACCCCATTATCATTGACTTTTCCAGATTTACCTTCATCCCAGTAGCTCTCCCAAAATTGTGTACAACTTCCTCCAAAAGTCCTAACCGTGTCTCCTCACTCACCAAAATAGTTGTATCATCAACATAGCCCACCAAACCAGGCCAAGGCTTCTGCTCACCATCCCCATCCCCTGTCCTTAGACGATCCTCCACCATCCTATAAAAGGGATCCTGAACACATGCAAACAAAAGTTGTGATAATGGACATCCCTGCCGAAGACCTCGCTCCATGGTGACTCCCTCCCCCACACACCCATTGATTTGCACCCTTACCTTCGCGTTTGAGTACAACGTATCCACCCACCCCACTATTTCTTCGCCAAACCCCTGTCGTAGGAGAATATCCCTCAAAGCCTTTCTTTCCACCCTGTCATAAGCCCCTTGCCAATCCAACGCCACCAACGCCCCTCTTCCCCTTTCCATGTACTCCAGGAACCCCTTTATGATCCCGTGGCCCTCGCCCATTGACCTACCAGGCAACCCAAACTGAGACTCAAGCACGACCCTCCCCACAACACATTTAAGCCTATTCCCAAGAATTTTCGCGAACAATTTATAATCAGCACAAAGCAACGAAATGGCTCGGTAATCCCGAAGGGTCCTCTGCTGTTTACCCTTCGGGACCAACACCACCACCGCCATTGCCTGTGATTCTCCCATCTTACCTCCTTCCTTCATGGTATTCATTAACTCCACTAGGAAACCCCTAAGCAGATCCCAGTGCTGTACATAAAATTCGCTTGGTAAACCATCGATCCCGGGTGCCTTTCCCTTCCTCATGTCCATAAGGGCTCTCCATATTTCCTCCTCCTCAATGACCCCACCCAGTGCCTCCCGATCACTCCTCCCCAGTTTGCATGGCACATACTCACATACCTGCCCAAGAACCTCTCCATCTACCCCACTACTTTTCCCATATTCCTCAAACCATCTATCTGCATATGCACTCATCCCCGTGGTTTCCCGTAATACCTGTCCCTCTCTAAACCCCCCCACCAAAGAAATGACTTGCAATCCCGGTATTGTAGTCGTTTGCTGTCGTACCTTCTGTCCTCGCAGCACACAAGCCGATGGCTTGTCGCCCCATAGTACTTTGTCCAACCCCGCCTGTATACGTACCGCTGCAAAACGTTCTTCTTGTAAATCCCTTATCCTGCCCTTCAACATGTGTATATCCTCCACTGGGTACACCCCGGCCACAGCTCCCCCCTTGTAACAATCCCGCAATCTAGATTCTAAATAATTTGACAAACCATATCGCAATTGATTTATGCGTTTACCCTCCCTCACATAAAATTGACGTATTCTTACTTTAGCCACACTATCCCACCATCCTACCACATCCTCCTCAGTCCTTCTGTCTGCCCAGAGCTGTTCCCAAAATACTGCAAAACCTTCCAATCCCTCCCTATCCCTCAAAACCATCGTGTTCAGTTTCCAATAACTTCCCTGCCTACGAGCCAAAGCATCCCACCCCACCTCCACT
This sequence comes from Cherax quadricarinatus, assembly GCF_026875155.1. NCBI lineage: Eukaryota > Metazoa > Arthropoda > Malacostraca > Decapoda > Parastacidae > Cherax > Cherax quadricarinatus. The sequence goes on from NC_069426.1 coordinate 3,228,603, forward strand.
AATACCACCCTATGATCAGAAGACACCATCTCAATAGTTTTAAAAGACTCTACCAAAACCCTCTGAGATAAATATAACCTGTCCAAACGAGCTGCATATCCCATTCTTATAAACGTATGTTCCACCTCCCACAGACCTCCCCCGAAAGCATCACGTAACTGAAGGTCTCTAAGCAGGCCTCCCAAGACTGAGGAAAAATATCCCGCTCCTCTGGGTTCCACGTCTGCCCTCTTAACTACACAATTCCAATCCCCCCCACAATCGCCACCGACGGTAACGTGCGTAGGTAGTACACGAGCTCCTCACGCACAAAATCCATCTTCACTTTCACGTCACTTTCTGCTGGGGCATACACACACACAAACGCCACTCTCTCTCCCATCCACCATCCTTCCACACGTAATACTCTCCCCCCTCCCCCCCTCTTTCCTGTGCAATACAAACGGGCTCGCCTCCCTGATCAACACACCCACTCCTCCTTTTAAGCGCTCAGACGGCAACACATAAGCCTGATACCCAGGCACCTCTAATTCACGACCAAGCTTAAAATTGTGCTCCTGCACAAAAGCTACGTCAATCTTGTACCTATTCAAAAGCATCCTGAAGCACTCACGTTTAACACCATCACACAGACCATTAATATTTATTGTTACACACCTGAGGCCGGCTTAAAGTTTCCCTCCCCGCCTCATGTCATGACTCTTCCCTTTCAAACCATTTCCCTGGGCTTTGCCTTTGCCACATACTCCACCCTCCTTCCCAACCATCCCCCCCCCCTTCTGTTGTGGCCCTCTCGTCGAGTCACTCTGAGCACCATAACCCCATGTCTTTTTTCCTGGCCTTTGCGCCGGCGTCAGAACATCGTCCGAATCTGACGCTGCTGCCCTTTTCCTCGTAGCTCCTTCAGTTTCCATATCTGAGTCCTAGGAGCCAGCACAATGGACTTCCACCTCTACCACCCTTAATTCGCCTCCATGTCCTTCCATGGCACTTACACTGTCCATCACAGGTGCCACCTGATCCTCCCCCCTCCCGCACACACCTTCTGCCCTGATCCCAGGTTCCTGCTCACTGTGACTCTCCACCTCCGTAGACTCTAACATAGCCTGTATCACCGTCTCCAACTCCTCCTCAATAGCTTTCACTTCTGCGCCCACCTGCACCTCTTCACTTGGCAGCTGTACTGTTGATGGGCCAGGTGATTCATGGATCTCCACTTCTTCTGATTCCACAGGAGGAGCCATCACCTCTTCACTCCACAAGCGACCACGCCCTCCTCCTTGCCTCCGTTCTTCCTCAGGCATTGGTTTCTCATGGACAGGTGCTGCGCCCCTTGCCGGCCCAGGAGCCATATTCCGCTTGCCACAGTCTGCCGCCATATGGTCAAATTCGCCACACAGTCGGCATGTACGCCTCTGCCCAGCATACGCTACCATTACCTGGGTTCTAAACTCCTCGAGATATACATACGAGGGTATAGGATGCCTTAGCGTCATCTTGAGATTGAAAGAACCCTCAGGATAACCTGTGTAAGCTCCTTTTACCCATTTACCAGGTTGGGCCAGATGTACAGTGCCATAACGTTCGAAAACATTGCGTATATCCACTTCATCAGCCTCAAAAGGCACGTTTCGGAGCTTAACCCACGAATAATGGGTGGAAATTCCGACACGTTTCCTTACACCTATTGTCCTGTTCACCTAGCAGCAAATAGGTACCTGGGTGTTAGTCGACTGGTGTGGGTCGCATCCTGGGGGACAAGATTAAGGACCCCAATGGAAATAAGTTAGACAGTCCTCGATGACGCACTGACTTTCTTGGGTTATCCTGGGTGGCTAACCCTCCGGGGTTAAAAATCCGAACGAAATCTTATCTTATCTTATCTTATCTTATACATCCGTCAACTTGACCCTCACTGCCGGTGTTACGTTAATGCTGACGTCTTGATAACGATCCACCAACGCCTCGTATACTTGAGCAGTTAGCACCTTCACGAATATTCTATACACACCGTTCAGTGCCACTCCATACAAATCCTTGTCTCTGATGCCGTATGTCTCTCTCACAATTTTGGGCAATAACACATCAACTGACGTAGGCGTTAAAGCCCCACTAATAAGCTCAATGCCCACAGTATTCACCCTTCTGCGCACACCTGGTGCCATGTTGTTGACTGAGTAGCTCGTCTGGGAAAACAGTAGAGGGGTGCAAAGCACGACCGCACTCTACCTCATCCAGGCAGCGAATGGATTTTGGCATTTATGTGAGATTTTCAGTCTGATTCCTGCTGCGCTGTGATTGGCTCATACTCTTAACGTCACTCTGACCTCAGTTTTCTCTGGCAAATCCACAGATCCGTTTTCTTCCCTCAGCACTGCATGATTTTTTTTTCTATTTCCTAACTCATCTGCTGTAAACAATACTACATCTACTATAAATTGTATTACATCTGCAGTAAATAATACTACATCTACTATAAATAATACTACATATACCGATATTAATACTACATATACCGATATTAATACTACATATACCGATATTAATACTACATATACCGATATTAATACTACATATACCGATATTAATACTACATATACCGATATTAATACTACATATACCGATATTAATACTACATATACCGATATTAATACTACATATACCAATAATAATACTACATATACCGATATTAATACTACATATACCGATAATAATACTACATATACCAATAATAATACTACATATATTATAAATAATACTACATTTACTAAATCGACACCATACCCAGCCCTTCTAGGGTAGGGTAGGCGCCTGAGCCCGAGCTTGCAGCTCACAATGCTGTCATTCCCATTAGCCCCCTTGGGGCGGGGATGTCAGACCAGAGAGGCCTAGCTTGTGGCTAGGCCTGGGGACAGTTGGTCCCGAAGATGAGGAGGCACTTGTGCCTCCTCCCATGGGAGACTTAGGTCTCAGACACTCCCTAAAGAGGGAGCCAAGGCCGGGCCACCACTTGGACAAGGCCCGGGCCGGGAGAATACCCGCGAATATTTAATAATAATAATAGCATTTACTATAAATAATTTAATATAATACTCTGCTGTTTCAAGGAAAGTTTATCAATATTCCTTCTCTACTTAAGAAATTCTAAATCAGAGTTGTATTAATAATCTTAATATAACATAATTATTCGATTAGGAATTTATCTCTAAATACTGAAGGTTCTGTATGTAAGATTCATAGCACGAAATTCAACGAATTTTATTTTGGAAACTGGAAAAAGTCTTGAGCTAAGACTGAAACAGCTTAAATACAGCATTAAAATTAACAAGAGTCTAATTCTCTCTTTATATGAGAAATTTTAACCATCCCAATGATTTTCAGAAGGGTAAAAATATTGTAACTGGGAATCATTGGTTAAAAGAAATATAATAGAATCAGGGTTCATAAAGTTAGTACTGACTTAAATTTGAATACAGTTCCAAGATTATGCAAATTAGATTCATTTGTAATTCATAAAATGCTTTAAGATTAGAAGCTATGTTTACAGATTCATCTGACCTGACATGTCACCTGACTAAAAATTTTAGAACAGTGGAAATGTATCTTCCGCGCTGAGTGAGTGAGCGAGGTCACTAACCAACTCTGCTTGGGAGGTCAGATCTCGGCTATATAAACCTTTGTTACTTTAGTAATTTCACTGTTCCTTGACAATGTGAGAGATCAAGAATGTATTCAAGCGATATATATATATATATATATATATATTATATATATATATATATATATATATATATATATATATATATATATATATATATATATATATATATATATATATATATATATATATATATATATATATATATATATATATATATATATATATATATATTATATATATATATATGTCGTGCCGAATATGTAAAACTGGTCAGTTAGCAAGAACTCATTTAAAATTAAGTCCTTTCTAAAATTTTCTCTTATACGTTTAAAGATATTTTTTTCATTAATGTTAATGTCAAAATTTTTAATATTGCACCAAAAGAATCTTAGAAAACTTACCTAACCTTATTATAACAAGAACAATTTATTTTAGCCTAACCCAACTAAATATATTTTAGATTTGTTTACAATAATTTAATACTAAAACATAGTGAAATAATTTTTTTTGGTTAGGTTCAGAATGATTTTGGCGAAATTATTGCATACACAAATTTTCACTTGTCGTATATGGCAAGATGAACGTTGCTATTTAAGCCAAGATCGCAAGTTCTGTCTATTCGGCACGACATTATATTATAATATATATATTATATATATATATAATATATATATATATATATATATATTATATATATATATATATATATATATATATATATATATATATATATAATATATATTACAACCCAGGATTCCAAATGGCCTGTTATCCTGGGTGTAATGGGAGCAAAATAAACACAGCAGAAAAAGTTTAGACTTATGTTATCCTTCACCACTTTAGAACAGCAATATGTACACTATGTACAGTGATAAGTATAGTGCACGCCACGGTAAGCAAGGCAGAAATAGAAGCCACAAGATAGCAGACCGTGCTTCAACCAGCTCTAGAATGGGAATGACAAGGGCAGACAGGAGAGTGGTACCCACATAACCTCTGCGATTGCCAAAACCATCTTATTGGCTAGAACCTGGTCACTAGTTGAACGACGGGGCCCCATCATCAACTCTTAGCAACCTGGCTCGCTGGTTGCGGGAGATAGCCTGTAAATGAGGGTGTGTACATGCGCCGAATAAAGGTTACGTACTCTTTGCATGCCACAATATATATATATATATATATAATATATATATATATACATATATGTCGTGCCGAATATGTAAAACTGGTCAATTAGCAAGAACTCATTTAAAATTAAGTCCTTTCTGTAATTTTCTCTTATGCGTTTAAAGATACATTTTTTTCATTAATGTTAATGTAAAATTTTTTAATTTTGCACCAAAAGAATCTTAGAAAACTTACCTAATCTTATTATAACAAGAACAACTTATTTTATCCTAACCCAACTAAATATATTTTAAATACGTTTACAATAATTTAATACTAAACAAACAAAATCAAACATATTTTTTTCGTTAGGTTCAGAATGATTTTGGCGAAATTATTGCATACACAAATTTTCACTTGTCCTATATGGCAAGATGAACGTTGCTATTTAAGCCAAGATCGCAAGTTCTGCCTATTCGGCACGACATATATATATATATATATATATATTATATATATATATATATATATATATATATATATATATATATATATATATATATATATATATATATATATATATATTTATTATTATCACACTGGCCGATTCCCACAAAGGCAGGGTGGCCCGAAAAAGAAAAACTTTCACCATCATTCACTCCATCACTGTCTTGCCAAAAGGGTGCTTTACACTACAGTTTTTAAACTGCAACATTAACACCCCTCCTTCAGAGTGCAGGCACTGTACTTCCCATCTCCAGGACTCAAGTCCGGCCTGCCGGTTTCCCTGAACCCCTTCATAAATGTTACTTTGCTCACACTCCAACAGCACGTCAAGTATTGAAAACCATTTGTCTCCATTCACTTCTATCAAACACGCTCACGCATGCCTGCTGGAAGTCCAAGTCCCTCGCACACAAAACCTCCTTTACCCCCTTCCTCCAACCTTTCCTAGGCCGACCCCTACCCCGCCTTCCTTCCACTACAGACTGATACACTCTTGAAGTTATTCTGTTTCGCTCCATTCTCTCCACATGTCCGAACCACCTCAACAACCCTTCCTCAGCCCTCTGGACAACAGTTTTGGTAATCCCGCACCTCCTCCTAACTTCCAAACTACGAATTCTCTGCATTATATTCACACCACACATTGCTCTCAGACATGACATCTCCACTGCCTCCAGCCTTCTCGTAGCTGCAACATTCATCACCCATGCTTCACACCCATATAAGAGCGTTGGTAAAACTATACTCTCATACATTCCCCTCTTTGCCTCCAAGGACAAAGTTCTTTGTCTCCACAGGCTCCTAAGTGCACCGCTCACCCTTTTCCCCTCATCAATTCTATGATTCACCTCATCTTTCATAGACCCATCCACTGACACGTCCACTCCCAAATATCTGAATACATTCACCTCCTCCATACTCTCTCCCTCCAATCTGATATCCAATCTTTCATCACCTAATCTTTTTGTTATTCTCATAACCTTACTCTTTCCTGTATTCACTTTCAATTTTCTTCTTTTGCACACCCTACCAAATTCATCCACCAATCTCTACAACTTCTCTTCAGAATCTCCCAAGAGCACAGTGTCATCAGCAAAGAGCAACTGTGACAACTCCCACTTTATGTGTGATTCTTTATCTTTTAACTCCACGCCTCTTGCCAAGACCCTTGCATTTACTTCTCTTACAACCCCATCTATAAATATATTAAACAACCACGGTGACATCACACATCCTGTCTAAGGCCTACTTTTACTGGGAAATAATTTCCCTCTTTCCTACATACTCTAACTTGAGCCTCACTATCCTCGTAAAAACTCTTCACTGCTTTCAGTAACCCACCTCCTACACCATACACCTGCAACATCTGCCACATTGCCCCCCTATCCACCCTGTCATACGCCTTTTCCAAATCCATAAATGCCACAAAGACCTCTTTAGCCTTATCTAAATACTGTTCACTTATATGTTTCACTGTAAACACCTTGTCTACACACCATATATATATATTATATATATATATATATATATATATATATATATATATATATATATATATATATATATATATATATATATATATATAATATATAACAAACACTGATCTCTGGCTGAACGAGACTCGAACCTACGAACCTTAGGGCAAGGTACGCAGTGCTTTACCAGTCTACCCACACTGGAGAATACCTTGGCGTGTAGCATGCGCTACACGTTTGATCCAAGGCAGCCAGCAACCAGAGAGAAAGCTTACAGCTTTTCATCTCATCCCCTGCATGTATCAGCCTTACTAGAGATTTTAACAATGCAATTGTTAAAATCTCTAGTATGTACATCTTAAAAAACATTTAAAAATTCTAATTAAATTTAAATCTGAAATACTCTATCAATTACAACGTTGTGGAAAAATAAACAAGTAAGCAATATAATGTGATAATTTATTGACAACGTATCGCAAAGCAAACGAAAGCAAACAAGTTCAGGTAAGATCCCAATGGGATGAGCGGGGAAGACGGGACAGATGAAGAATAGCTCTGGAGAGGAGTGTTCTTAGTCAGAGAAATAGAGCCAGGGCTTAACCCAGCCGCTAAGGCGATCGTGGGGCAGACTTGAGAACAGGAATAGCAGGGACTGTTGCATCGACCTTGTGGTAGTTGAAGTCTTGAATCTTGAGTAGCTGGCAGCAGGCTAGGTCACATCAGAGGGTGGAACACATATGGGAGTTATAGGAGTAACTGAGGAGGCAGGTTAGCAACGGAGCCATTTTCGAACTTTTTGAAGCTGTTCCTAGATAGGTGGTATAATTTAGCCTTGTTACTGAAGGTGAAACGTAGAGGCTTGATGAACTCAAGAACTTGGGTGAGTGTGAAGTGAAGTGGTGATTCACAGGCATATTTGACTGTTCCGGCACTGAGGCCTTTGAAGAGTTCAGTACGGGTGATGGTGTCAGTATTTGAAGAAGTGTAGAAGGTAAGGTTTTCCCATGAGGGTTTACTGGAGTCGTCGCTATCTTCCTCTTCTGGAGTGGATTCATTGGGCGAATCTACAATGGTGGTAGCAGGTGACTGAGGGTCGACAGGAGCAGTGGAGAGGTGTAATGGTTGTGTAACAGCAGGCTGGGAGAGGTGGGAGACGGTGGTTGAGGCAGCATGATCAACGTTGTCAGCGGTGGAAGTGGTTATAGAAGTTACAGGAGCAGTTGCTTGGGCAGGAGACAGGTCTGTAGGTGCAGTAAAGTTCAGGGCTTTGGAGAGGATCTTGAGGATGTCTGCTGAAGGTGTGGAGTCCGGAAAATTGAAGGCAGGCATGTTGTTCAGACGGAATAGTTCGTTAATAGTGGTGTTGAAAGTGCCGGGGTTTGCTACGTTTGCAATGTGTGCATACACCATGCAGTACAGCACCTTGGAGGAAGCACCGTCGGGGAGTGGAGAGAGGGAGTTGCTGGGCGATGGTGCCTGCAGATTGCCGTGTAGAGTCTTGGTGGAGTCGGTTTGTGGTTTTGTTATTGCAGCGTATATCGGTGAATTAGAGGTGTTCTTTAGAACTTTAGTTTTCTTCAATATGATTTCGTTCCTGAGTGGGCACTTAGCTGCAAGGGTATGATGATTACCCTTGCAGTTAAGACATGTTGGTGCTGTAGTAATGGTGCAGGATCTGAAATCGTGTCCATCATTCCCACATTTTGAACAAAACTTCTTATCTTTGAAGGGGCAGTCCTTGGTGGTGTGTTTATAGGAGTAGCAGGTCCAGCAGTGGGAGATGTATGTGAAACGTTCTTGTTCTATATGACTTGGGTGAATGTGGCAATATGAGATGGCCAGACCGTCAGAGAGAGCTTAGGCAGCCATGGAGACGTCTGAGAATGTAATCTTTAGCATAGAAGATGCGTTGGGGATCTTGGAGATGCTATCTACCGAGGCCCAGGTGTTTTGTTCCTCAATAGATGTCTTCAGTGATTCAGTAGAGAGAGAGGTGACGATATTGTCCAGTCTTTTCACAAAGACCGAACGTTTCGAACGGGGATAGAGTGAATTGTTGTGTTTGTAGGGTACTGATTGAAGAGTCGTCCATTAGCTTTGATGCTTCCATGTCGTCTGTGCAGACGACAATGATGGAGTCCTTCTGAGAGTGGATTGCCGTAAATTTGACCTGCAGGCAGGTCTTAACGGCGGTAGCTAAAGCTAACTTCCAGGAGTCATTTATTGCACCATTCACCGGCTTGATTTTCACACTATGCGATAGCATTGTGAAAAGGATGTGACGTTTGTAGAATATAAATTCCCCACCCCGGCGGGGTAGAAGAGAGGCTTCTTGAGTGTAGAGGAACTGTGTGATCGGACAGAGCACGACAGACCAGGTCATCCCTTTGGGATCGATTATTTATGAACCAAGGAATCTGGAAAACATTATGGCCCAATTTTAACCCTTAAATTGCCAAAGAGTTTTAAATAAATATGTCTTCTGTGCCATGATTTTGAAAGAAATATCTTGCCAAAAAAATTCATGCTGATTTTAGGAGTGTAACAAGACAAGAATGAGAGAATTCTGATTATTACTTAAGGAGATATGAAGGTAAAGTTGGTGCTGGTATTATGGCAACATGAGTGCTTGCCACATGGAGGATTTTTTTTTCTTTGAACTATTTTTTCCATTTTTTCAATTTTTATATGAATCATGTGTTTTACACCTATACATATGTACATATGTTTTCATATATTTCATTTATATTTATTGTTCATCCACACTAAACAAAAAGATTCGTGTTGTGCACAATTCCCTGTGCACAACACGAATATTTTGTACTGTGTACACCTAGGTCACAGGTCTGTTTTCCCTAAGGTAGTCCTAATCAGGACAATTGGAGGCATTTTGGATTTCCTAGATTTTTTTTATAAATTTACATAAATGCACTTCCCCATTTAGGGTAAATTTACATCAGGAGATTATGGGTCGACAAACACAGTCTGAATTACAGTTCAGGTTTGTTTGCTCTGTGCATTCATTCCCACCAAAGGGGAACAAAGTCCAGAAAATTACAAAAAAAAAAACCTTAATATTTCTACATGTATGTGTAAGTCATGGCAGGAATCACAGTAAAATAAATTGGTTCATTGCTCAAAGGTGATTTGCACACTGATAATGATCAGTGAAAGGGATATAAGTGACATGTTAAAGGATCAGTGCGGATCAATGTTCTGCAATCCACTAAACACCACTAGGGTTATGGACGGAGAAAACTTTGCATTGACCCTGCTGGCTCTGCAAATCTGATATCTCATTCGCTGTCTGGATGAGGTAGAGTGCGGTCGTGCTTTGCACCCCTCTACTGTTTGCCCAGACGAGCTACTCAGAAAACAATATGGCACTAGGTGTGCGCCAGAGAGTGAATACTATGGGCATTGAGCTCATTAGTGGGGCTTTAACGCCTACGTCAGTCGAGGTGTTATTGCCCAAAATTATAAGAGAGACATACGGTATCAGAGACGAGGATTTGTATGGAGTGGCACTAAATGGTGTTTATAGAATATTCGTGAAAGTGCTAACAGCTCAAGTGTACGAGGCGTTGGTGGATGCATTGGTGAATCGTTACCAAGATGTCAGCATTAACATAACACCGGCAACGAGGGTCAGGTTGACGGATGTATCAAGACATTATTCGTGGGTCAAGCTCCACAACGTGCCTTTTGAGGCTGATGAAGCAGATATCAGAAGTGTTTTCGAAAGATATGGGACTATACATCTAGCCCAACCTGGAAAATGGGTAAAAGGAGCTTACTCAGGATTTCCAGAGGGTACTTTCAATCTCAAGATGATGGTGAGACATCCTATACCCTTGTATGTATATTTCAATGAGTTTAAAACCCAGGTAATGGTGGCCTATGCCGGGCAGAGGCGTACGTGCCGACTGTGTAGCGAATATGACCATATGGTGGCAGATTTTGGCAAGCGGAATATGGCTCCTGGGCTGGCAAGGGGCAGAGAACCTGTGCATGAGAAAACGATGCCTGAGGAAGAACGGAGCCAAGGAGGAGGACATGGTCGCACGAGGAGTGAAGAGGTGGTGGCTCCTCCTGTGGAATTGGAAGGGGACGTGGTGATTCATGAATCACCCAGCCCACTGACAGTACAATTGTCGAGTGAGGAGGTGCAACTGGGCGCAGAAGTGAAAGCTATCAAGGAGGAGTTGGCGACGGTGTTACAGGCTATCCTACAGTCTACGGAGGTGGAGAGTCTCAGCGAGCAGAACCTGGGATCGGGGTGGCTTGAGGTGTGTGCAGGAGGAGGGAGGTTCAGGTGGCACCTGTGATGGACAGTGCGAGTGCTTTGGAAGGACATGGAGGTGAATTAAGGGTGGTAGAGGTGGAAGTCCATTGTGTGGACTCCCAGGACACAGATATGGAGATGGAGGGAGCAACGAGGAAAAGGGCAGTGACGTCAGATAGGGATGATGTTCTGATGCCAGTGCAAAGGCCAGGGAAAAAGGCAAGGGGTTATGGTGCCCAGAGTGACTCTAAGAGAGGGCCACAACAGAAGGAGGGGGGGATGTTTGGGAAGGAGGGTGGAGTATGTGGCAAAGACAATGTCCAAGGAAATGGTCAGAAAGGGAAGAGTCTTGAAATGAGGTGGGGAGGGAAACCTTAAACCGGCCTCAGGTGTATAACAATAAATATTAATGGTCTGTGTGATGGTGTAAAACATGAGTGCTTCCGGATGTTTTTGAATAGATACAAGGTTGACATGGCTTTTGTGCAGGAACACAATTTTAAACTTGGTCGTGAATTAGTGGTGCCTGGGTACCAGGCTTATGTGTTGCCGTCTGAGCATTTAAAAGGAGGAGTGGGTGTGTTGATCAGGGAGGTGAGCCCATTTCTATTGCACAGGAAAGAGGGGGGGAGGGGGGAAAGTATTACATGTGGAAGGATGGTGGATGGCAGAGAGAGTGGCATTTGTGTGTGTGTGTATGCCCCTGCAGAAAGTGACGTGAAAGTAAAGACAGATTTTGTGTGGGAGGAACTTGTGTACCTCCTACGCACGTTACCGTCTGTGGCGATTGTGGGGGGGAAATTGGAATTGTTTAGGTAAGATGGCTGACATGGAACCCAGAAGAGCGGGATATTTTTCCTCAGTCTTAGGGGGGCCTGTTTAGAGATCTTCAGTTACGTGATACTTTTGGGGGAGGTCTGTGGGAGGTGGAACATACTTTTATAAGGCGGGGATACGCGGCTCGTTTGGGCAGGATATATTTATCTCAGAGGGTTTTGGAAGTCTTTTATAACTATTGAGATGGTGTCTTCCGATTGTAGGGCGGTAATAGTGGAGGTAGGGTGGGAAGCTTTGGCTCGTAGGCAGGGAAGCTATTGGAAACTGAATACAATGGTTTTGGAGGATGGGGAGGGAATGGAAGGTTTTGCAGTATTTTGGGAACAGCTTTGTGCAGAGCAAAGGACTGAGGAGGATGTGGTAGGATGGTGGGATAGTGTGGCTAAGGCAAGAATACATCAATTTTATGTGAGAGAGGGCAAACGCATTAATCAATTGCGGCATGGATTGTCAAATTATTTAAAATCTAGATTATAGGATTGTTACGCGGGGGAAGGGTGGCGGGGATGTACCCCATGGAGGAAATACAAATGTTGAAGGACAGGATAAAGGATCTGCAAGAAGGGCGTTTTGCAGCAGTAAGGGTACAAGCGGGGCTGGACGAAGTACTCTGGGGTGACAAGCCATTGGCTTGCATGCTGCGAGGACAGAAGGTATGACGGCAAATGACTACAATACCAGGATTGCAAGACATTTCTTTGGTGGGGGATTTTCGAGAGGGTCAGGTATTACGGGAAACAATGGGGATGAGAGCATATGCAGATAGATGGTTTGAGGAGTATGGGAAAAGTAGTGGGGTGGATGGCGAGGTATTTGGGCAGGTATGTGAGTATGTGCCGTGCAAACTGGGGAGGAGTAATTGGGAGGCACTGGGTGGGGTCATTGAGGAGGAGGAAATATAGAGAGCCCTTATGGACATGACGAAGGGAAAGGCACCCGGGATAGATGGTTTACCAAGCGAATTTTATGTACAACACTGGGGTCTGCTAAGGGGTTTCCTAGTAAGGTTAATGAATCCATGAAAGACGGAAGTAAGATGGGAGAATCGCAGGCAACGGCAGCGGTGGTGTTGGTCCCAAAGGGTAAAAAGCAGAGTACCCTTTGGGATTACTGATCCATTTCATTGCTTTGTGCTGATTATAAGCTGTTCGCGAAAATTCTTGGAAATAGGCTTAAATGTGTTGTGGGGAGGGTGGTGTTTGAGTCTCAGTTTGGGTTGCCGGGTAAGTCAATGGTTGAGGGCCACGGGATCATAAAGGAGTTCCTGGAGGACATGGAAGGGGGCAGAGGGGTGTTGTTGGCATTGGATTGGCAAGGGGCTTATGACAGGGTGGAAAGAGGGGCTTTGCATGATATTCTCCTTAGACAGGGGTTTGGCGAAGAAATAGTGGGGTGGGTGGATACGTTGTACTCAGGAGCAAAGGTAAGGGTGCAAATCAATGGGTGTGTGGGGGAGGGAGTCAACATGGAGCGGGGTCTTCGGCAGGGTTGTCCAGTATCACAACTTTTGTTTGCATGTGTTCAGGATCCCTTTTATAGGATGGTGGAGGATTGTCTAAGGAATGTGGGGGGAGATGGTGTGCAGAAACCTTGGCCTGGCTTGGTGGACTATGTTGACGATACAACTATTCTGGCAGGGAGAATAGAATGGGGATGTGATGTCATGCAGCGTCAGACTGGGAGTCTGAAAATCTGTGGTGTCATATATGAGGCTGACCTGAGTGCTGCAAGGGTCAATAATTCGAATAGGATGGTGGAACAGGTGCAGTGACATTTGGGAATGCTGCGATCTCACCATTAACCCTTAGGCAAAGATTTAGTAAATTAAGGATACGACCTAGGGCCCATGAGGTTATGTATCATTTCCTACATGGTGTATTGCCAACAGGAGCGATACTCCGAGATAGGAAGGTCATCGAGGGTAGGGGGGTGTAGCTGATGCAGTGGGGAAGAGACTGCTATCATGTTGTCTATTTTTGTGAAGGTTTGGAGTACATCAGGGTATGGATGAGTAAGGTAGTGGCAAGGGTGGGGGGGGGTCATGGTGTGTCGGTATTGTGAGCGTTGAGTCTTGATATGAGTGGGGTGGATGAGGGTGTGGCAAGGGGTTTAGCATATATAATCGTGGACTACATATATGTTTTGTGGGGTATGAGGGGGAAGAAGGGTGGGGAAGTGCTGAGAAGGATTTTGGTGGAGACGTTTTATCGAACTTTGTGCGGCAATATATATATATGGGAAAAGGTGGGGGTGAGTTTTTTTCTGAAGGTTATAGAGGACTAACAATAGGGGATTTAAGGACCTTATAAGGGGTTTTTAACTGCCTGGGTATGTTGGTAAAAGGGGCGGTGGAGTCAGGGGTATTCAACGGGCTGACCTCCTCGGGTGTGAAGTGATGGGTGGATGGGTGCGACTGGAGGTATACTTGTGAAATGGATGTGATGGTGTGAAAGATCTAGTTTGTTTAGTTCCCTTGTTGGGGAAGGTATAAATGAAAGTTTAAATATATAACATTTATAAATATATAACACATAAAATATGTAACATGAATTTTTCTTTGTTAGTGAATTATGTCCCGCTTGTACTGGTCTTGCAAGTGAATTTTAACTTGAGAGGGTTTTCCTTTCACTATGTTCCTTGATACATTGAGGTTTTTTGCAATTTTTGTAACTTGTTCCTGCATCACTTTTGAAGTAATTACCTATTATGTAATCATGTGTGAATAAGGATTAGTACCCTAAATTAATATTCATTGTATATTTATTGTATGTAATACTAGTTAGGCACGTGCTAGAAGGCACAGAGAAAGTCAAGTCTGGTGGAATGTGTGTTAAGTTTTAGTATGTTTGTATGTGGTGTGTTAGATGTTGTAAGGAGTTTGTTATGGTGTTGTTATCTTACTATATTTGTATGTGGTGTGTTAGATGTTGTAAGGAGTTTGTTATGGTGTTGTTATCTTACTATGTTTGTATGTGGTGTGTTAAATGTTGTAAGGAGTTTGTTATGGTGTTGTTATCTTACTATATTTGTATGTGGTGTGTTAATGTTGTAAGGAGTTTGTTATGGTGTTGTTATCTTACTATGTTTGTATGTGGTGTGTTAGAATGTTGTAAGGAGTTTGTTATGGTGTTGTTATCTTACTATGTTTGTATGTGGTGTGTTAGATGTTGTAAGGAGTTTGTTATGGTGTTGTTATCTTACTATGTTTGTATGTGGTGTGTTAGATGTTGTAAGGAGTTTGTTATGGTGTTATCTTACTAATATATATGTAAAGTGTTAGATGTTGTAGAGTTTGTTATTGGGTTGTTATCTTAAATTTTGTATCTGTAGTGTTATGTATGTAATGAGTTCGTATGGTGTTTTATCTTACTATTTGTATGTGGTGTGTTAGATGTTGTAAGGAGTTTGTTATGGTGTTGTTATCTTACTATGTTTGTATGTGGTGTGTTAGATGTTGTAAGGAGTTCGGTATGGTGTTGTTATCTTACTAAAATCATGATGTAACATTTGGATAATCTTATTCATGTCATAGTCTTGGATTATTTTAAAATATTTACATATCCTAGTATATTACTGATAATGTAGCATGTGGTGTATTTTCTTGCATTTAAAAGTGTGAACTTCACGTTATGCAATGCTGTTATAAAAGCTTGAATTTCATGGTTGTTACATTAATATTGATATTATATATTGTCGGTGTATATTATTATACTTATAAAGGTGTATGGGTGTATAGGCATGTGATGTTTATATCTGTTTATGTTTTTGTGTTATTGATGTTCATGCATCACCAACTACTGGTAAATACTCATTAAGTTTTTGATGATAATTAATGGTATGTTTCTTAGAACGGTGAATGTAAATATTTAAGGGGGGGGGAGCAGTAGTAATTATTGTAAAAGACGGGGTTTGTAGGATATGTTGTGGGTTGTGTATCTGGTTGTAATATGACCATTATCTATAGTGCTTATTTTCTATACTGGGATTGTGTAATAGAGGTTATTACTAATATCCAGTATAGTTTCTAATTTTATTATACTCTTATACATCCTTGTATTTGTTCTATGTTTTAAATAAAAACAAAAAAAAATCTGATATCTGCCGTAAGTTCTAATCCTATAGAAATCAAAAAAGATATATACATGCCTACACAAACTTCACCTGGAGCGGATCCATGAAGTTCCTTGAGTATAAAAAAGAGCAAAATATCAATAGCACGAGCAGTCAGCATTCTTTGTAAAAAAACTTAGATTAAGGTGAAATTCCATATGATATACCTCTTCTTCACAAAGTACTGGAATATAACCATGCTAGAAGCACTAACACCACACATCACCATCATTTTTGAAAGGGTAATGAGACATCAAATTACAATCTTTTTGGAAACGTATGAGTGTCACAATTCCAGAACCATTGGTCAGTAGAAAATAACATGGTACTCATTGGAGACAAATTACAATTGCTCACATGCAGAAAATATGATGAACTCAAAAGGAACAAGATAAACAAAACACAAGATGACCACCAAAGCGAACGAAGAGAGCATGTGAAGAGCCTGGGTATAAATAACGTCAGTTGACTCTCGTTTAAACAGTTGTGAAAACTAGACAAATGTCGGGATTAAGGCTAATGACGCTGTTCATACCTCTTGTACTTTCTCGATTGGAGTACTGTTTGCTGTTGTCGACATTCTTCGAGGCAGAAGAAAGATATTACCTGGAACAGATTCAGAGATCGTTTACTGCCAGTATAGAGCCAATAGAGCATCGAATCACTTGAAAGCATTAAAAGTTCTGAATATGTACTTTCTAGGGGCTGAAAGGGGAAAGATATTTAATAATATGCATATAGAAGGTACTTCAGGGCTTAGACCCAAACCTACACAGTAGAGACAATGTACTGGAGTGAGAGATGTACGAAATGAAAAGCAAGGGCGCCGTAGAAACAAAAGGAAAACACTGTATCAGTATTCATGGTCCAGGTCCACTGCAAGAGAAGGAAAATTATCGAAGGTGGCCAGAGGTGTAATACCTTAACAGTCAGCCATACAATGTCTAGTGTTGATCTGCAGTGCCCACACTGCCCTGTGAGTGATCCATAACGGCTTAATGCTTTCCTTAAACAGCAGTGACATGATGCCTAGCAGCAACACAATATGAACAAAGACACTGTCATACAGCGGCACAGCATTTAGCAGCAATAAAATGTCAAGCAGCAGCACAATGTCACAAAGCAACACATTATCAACCAGCAACACAATATTTTACAGAAACACAATATCTTACAACAGCACGTCTAGCAGTCACAGCAGCAATAACGCACTACACAGCCGTAGCGTAATATCCAACAGTGAGTAATAAGCGAAATGCGATGCTTAGTTTAATTGTCTGAATATCAAGAATAAAATTCTGAAGCCATATTGACTCTACGCCGCATTAGTCAGATTGCACCTTAAACATACAATGAAAATTTGGCTCTCAAATTACCCCCTCCTCTCCCCCCCAAAAATAAGAAGAGCAGGAGGCGCACACAGATTACGTAATATCATCATTAAGACTCACAATTTCAAGAAATACTCGGAAAATTCTCATATTTTCACTAAGAAAACTTATAATGAGTGGAGACGAGGTTCTTACTTGCAATGTTTTAAGAAAATTCTGATATACTAAGAGGGTTGTTATAATCAGAAAATTCAGTAGGTGTATTTCTGTGGAGACATGATCCGAGAATGACATCCCAGTATTCGACAAGCTCAACCCCTTCTACCTCAGTCCAAGCAAACGGAATATTGGAAGGTGGTCAAAAAAATTCCAACGCGGCAAACCATGCAAATATGTATACGAGTGCAAAACAACCACTGTGAAAAAATAATGAACTTCGAAGCGCTTCCTTGATAATGTGAAAAATCACGAAAGAGCTTGGAGGTTCACTATTTTTTTACAGTGGTTATTTGCATATTGTGATATCACCTGTTTATTGTGATGTTGCTGCATGATTACGTGTTGTATGATGTGTGTAGGTGTTTCTGTGCGTATGGGCACAGAATATATATATATATATATATATAAATATATATAATATATATATATATATATATATATATATATATATATATATATATATATATATATATATATATATATATATATATATATATATAATATATATGCAATAAGATCACAGTAAACAGGTGATATCAGAATATGCAAAACAACCACTGTGAAAAAATAGTGAAATTCCAAATGCTTTTGTGACTTCTCACATTATCAAGGAACTATAAAACAATAAGTCAACAATACATTGATCAATAACAACACTGCGACTAGCCAAGGAATCGAACCCATGCTGCTTTGGCCTGCCTCATGGTGGGCGAAAACTCATGACGCCTTAATCCACGGGACCACACAATCGTCAAGAGTAGCGCATCCAGCAGAACTGGATGTTGTACTCTCTACTCAAGGCCATACGAAATCCACGAAGACCTCATCAGCATTGAGGTTTTCTTCTAAAGCCTCAGAGTTTGTACCGTAAAGTCTTAATTGTTACGACAAACATGATCTTCCTTCTTTAAATCCATCTTGGCTTGCGTTCTGCTGGTAATGTATTTCCATAAATAATTAATTTGGTATCACATCACCCATCTGAAGACTTGTGTGATGTGTGATGCTAGTGTTGCTGGTGTGTAATTCTTATTATACTCTTCAATGTTTCATGTCTCTAGAGAAATTGTCTACTGGAATTTCACTCTCATCTCAGCGCTTCAATCTCTCCTGAATGCTTATGTTTAATGGTATTTTGCATTTTATATCTAAGGAACTTTATGAATCCATCCCAGGTGCTGCAGGTGTGGATGTGTTTTATATTTCTTATTTTTCGAGTACTTTGGGATTAGTGCTACAGTAGGGCCCCGCTTTACGGCGATGTCTGCTTTCCGGCGACAGCCTGGAACCTAACCCGCTGTACAAGTGGGGCCCTACTGTATATCAGATATAAAATTTGTCGGCTATCATAGGTAATTAATACATTTTTTGTTTCCAAATTCTTTCATTTAGTTGATTGCTGATGTTTGATTCATCCTGGCCTTCAATGATTTCATTCATTTCCTTCTCGCTGTCACAGTATGAACCGTGTGCGATTAATAGGCGAAATATAATGGTGGCTCTTAACTAGCATTTCTTGCATTCATTAATATTACGTTTTTTTCAATTTTCTAGACAGCCTTTTTATTTCCCTTGTGCTTCTTTCACTTTGATTATTCTCATTTTAAAGCAATTTAATAACTATTTTTCTTCATTACATTCTCTTATTTTCTGGGTGTTGTTGCAGTCCTCAGTGAAGTATATTTGTCACAGACTTTATATACTTCTTTGACTTAAGGACTGTTTCCCAGGGATTATCTAGTAGTTCAAAGCTTAGAAAAATAAACACAGAAGCAGTGTAATGTGATCCTTTATTGACAACGTTTCGCCCACTCAGTGGGCTTTAACAAGTCACAAACAACGTGGGGTCGAAACATTGTCAATAAAGAATCACATTATACTGCTTCTGTTTATTTTTCCACTGTGTTAGTATTTTACCATTTATTTCCATCCAGTTCATAGTTTATTTTGACCCAGTCAGCAGTCGAATTATTAAATTTAAATTTATATCGCTTCTCCTTGGCTATTCCAGGAGTTTTCTATTCCTGAAATTACACCTGTTTGGACTTGTATGAGACTGTGATCTGAATATATTGTGCATGAGATTATATCTCTGATGAATTACTCATTGTTCGTGAGCTTCATGTCAAGTAAATTTTCATGTATTTTAGGTTCTGTTAACTGTTGATTCAAAACAAACTTTTCACAGCACAGTTAACACCCTTGACATGTATCTATTTGTCTACGTTATTTCTGATATGTGGTCCTTCTGTTAAATCTTTTCCATTTCACATTTGCGAGGTTGAAGTTAGTTTAATAGTCGGCAGGACAGAGTCCTGACGATGAATGTCAATCCTTCGACGATCCGCCGAAGGATTAGGATCCGTTGATTGAGTTGGGATGTTGAAATCTCAGAGGAGGATAATATTCGGTGGATGACTTTCACGACTTTGGATGCAACTGTCCATCTTTAGCATCTGTTCCGTAAATTTCCTAGTCTTTGCCGACAGGGGTAAATAAATGAAGATAATTACTAGATTTTTGCCTTCCACATTAATACCTGGAACTTCTGCTGTACCATTTATTAACTTTAGCAGCTCAGTGTCTTTCAGGTAGAGTCCTACTCTGCCCTGTGATTAATTTATCCTCTCACGTCTATAAACACTAATATTTCAAGAATATCTCCATGAAGTTCGCGTTGTGCTTCTTCACGCTGCTAATAACAATAACATCAACGATATAACTTTATTGCTTAGTGTTTCAACTGTCTTTAAATAACTGATCGAATTTCTTTATCAAATATCGAATTATAAGAAGACACCTATTACTAACCCACCACCAAACACCTATTACTAACCACACCACTATTAAACACAACTATTACTAACCCACCACTAAACACCCATTACTAACCACCACCTAATAACTACACCAAACACCTATTACTAACCCACCACCAAACACCTATTACTAACCCACCACCAAACACCTATTACTAACCCACCACCAAACACCTATTACTAACCCACCACCAAACACCTATTACTAACACCACCAAACACCTATTATAACCACCACCAAACACCTATTTAACCACGCCAAACACTATTACTAACCCACCACAACACCTTTATAACACCACCTAAACACAATTACTAACCCACCACCAACACCTTTAACACCAAACACTATTTTATACCCACTACCAACACTTAATAACACACCAAAACCCATTACTTAACCCACACCAAACACCCATTTAACCACCACCAACACCTTTACTAACCATACAAACCTATTATCCACCCCAAACACCTATTTAACCCACCCAAACACCTTTCTAACCCACTCACAATACATTACTAATTCCACCAAAACACCATTTTAACCCACCACCAAACACCTATTACTAACCACACAAATACCTTTACTAATCCCCACCAAAACATTTTATAACACACCAAAACTATTACTAACCCACTCGTAAAACCTATTATTAAACCATTCAAAACATATAAACCCACCCTAAACTATTTTACTAACCACCACTATCATTATTCACCACCAAAACACACCAACCCATACTACACCACCAACCATTATAACCCACCAAAACCCATTACTAACCCACCACACACTTTAAACCCCCACACTAACCACCAAACAATTATACCACACCAACACCATTATAACCCCCAAACCTTAAACCACCACCAACACCTTCTATACCACCACAAAATCTTTACTAACCCACCACAAAACGTATTACTAACCATCACCAAACCACCATATTAAACTAACCTACACCAAACACCCATTACTAACCTTCTACCACCAAACTACCTAATTACTAACCACCACCATAACACCTATTTACTAACCACCACCAAACACCATTACTAACCCACCACCAAACACCTATTACTAACCCACCAAACCTTACAAACCACACATTACTAACCCACCCCAAACACCCATTACTAACCCACCACAAACACCTATTACTAGCCCACCAACACCCAAATACTAACCCCCCACCAAACACCTATTACTAACCACCACAAACACCCATTACTAACCCACCACCAAACACCCATTATTAACCCACCAACACCCATTATAACCCACCACCAAGCACCTATTACAAACCCCATGCCAAACACCTATTACAAACCCACACCAAACACCTATTACTAACCCACCACCAAACACCCATTACAAACCCCACCACCAACACCATTATAACCCACCACCAAAACCCATTACTAACCACCACCAAACACCCATTACTAACCCACCACCAAATATCTATTACTAACCACCACCCAAACACCCCAATTACTAACCCAACCACCAAACACCCATTATTAACCCACACCAACACCCATATTAACCCGCCAAACACCTATTACTAACCCACCACCAAACACCCATTGTTAACCCACCAACACCTATTACTAACCCACCACAAAACTCCTATTACTAACCCACCACAAAACACCTATTACTAACCCACCACCCAACACCTATTACTAACCCACCACCAAACACTCATTTCTAACCCACCACCAATCGCCTATTACTAACCCACTACCAAACACCTATTACTAGCCCACCAAACGCCCATTAATAACCCACCACTAAACACCCATTACTAACCCATCATCAGTCGCCACGATGCACCAAAACCAACGCCTTAATCACCACTACCACCACCAGTGCCAGCACTACCACCACCAGTGCCAGCACTACCACCACCAGTGCCAGCACTACCACCACCAGTGTCACCACTACCACCATCACCACTACCACCACCGTGCCACCACTACTACCATCACCACTACCACCACCACTACCATCACATCCTCCACAATCACCACCACCGCCTCCCCCTCCAACACCACTACCACCATCACCACTACCACCATCACCACTACCACCGCCACTACCATCACATCCTCCACAATCACCACCACCGCCTCCCCCACCAACACCACTGCCACCATTACCACCACCACCCCCACCACTCATCCAGCATCACCACCATCACTCCAGCTCTCCTCCAAGTCTTCTGTAGTGCCACTCGACGGTCGCTTCTCCTCTCCTCCTCCGTCCTTCCACACACACTGAGGTACACACTCCTGCACACAATCCCTCTCTCCTCACTCCACCATTATATACTTGCTGTCCCTTTCTTTTCACCTCCTATTGTTCATGTTGTCCCTTTTATTCTCTCATCACATTTAACACTCAGTCAGTACAATAACTAACGAGGTACTTTTCAACAAATTTAGTTTCAATAAAAAATAGAAAGAAACTCCATGCAGTTAACACCAACAGCCTGGTTGAGTGGGTCATTAATCAAGAGCCCTGGTCTGGGACCGGCTGTGGGAGCGGTCACTCCTAAATTCTTATCAGGTAATATAACACTGGTCAACAATTTTTGAAAACTTGTATGCTGCGTAAATGGGATTAGTTAATTCTTATGTATTTTCATGTCCTGAATCCAAATATCACCTTGAAAAATGCTTATTGGTTATAGGTTTAAAGATACGAGACATGTAATATTTGATTATTTTATTATAACGTACAATATGTGTCAGTATGTTTTAAACTCTAATCCGTACCTCTTCTCTGCCGTACCTACTCTGCCTTTTTGCCTGACACTTACAGTGGGCTGAAGAATCATCTCTTGCCAATGTCCAGCTATAGTCTGCAAGCATTCTTGTGCCCCATTTGCCCTGGTACCATTTCTCTATGGTTGAAGTATCTTTGAGAAACCTTTCACCATGTTCGTTACTAACTGCCCTACAGTTTGGTGGAAAAAAAAAGTCTAAATGTGAGTCCATACAGTGGATTTTAAGTGACATATTATATCCCATGTTCTTGTAAGCCTTGATGAGGTTTTCCAACAATTCTTCATAGTTGTCTTCCCTTCTGTTTCCGAGAAATCCCTTCGCCACTAACATGAATGCTTCCGAAGCAGCTTTCTCCTCCCCATGAAGGTCTAATTCGAAGTCACCATCTTTGAGAAGCTCTCGAATCTGAGGACCATTGAAGACTCCCTCTATCTTAGTGTCGCTCAGTGAGGGAAATCCCTGACCGGATTTGTCCATAGCTTTTACAAAGTTTTTGATGAGCCTCAGTTTTATGAGTAGTGGTGGTAGCAAAATTATGTTTTGTTCAACGAAAGGTGGATGTTGAACGCTTTTCATCCAAGGCCCAAATGACTGACAAGGTGACCAGTCTCTCCTGATGTTGTGGGAACCTCTTGCACGGCTGTCTCATTCACATAGAAAGCAGCAGCACTTGGTGTATTCGCCATGCAAGCTAAGAAAATCAACTACCTTTCACCTCAAAATATAAACTCGCACAGCACAACCACCTTCTATGACTGCTGGAACACTAATGAAGGTCAGTCAGACTGTGAGTGTGGTAAGAAACACTGCCACAAGCCTGTTGGAACCTGTTGTGACACGTAGGTGTATATTGAAAAGTAGGGCTAACAAACAATTTTAACCATGATATTCATTATTAGTGACCTAAAATTAGTTGGAAATTGTTACTCTGGTCTCGGAAGCATTTTGGTTGTTGACCAGTGATATTACGTGACCATCCTTTACTTACCCCTGTCCCTGTTCATCACTCTTCCCATGCTCCTTTACTTACCCCTGTTATTGTTCATCTCTCTTCCCGTTAAGGGTGTGTGTACTCACCTATTTGTGATCACCTATTTGTGGTTGCAGGGGTCAGTTCATAGCTCCTGGCTCCGCTTCCTCGCTGGTCACTACTAGGTCCGCTCTCTTCCTGCTCTATGAGCTTTATCGTATCTCTTCTTAAAGCTATGCATGGATCCTACCTCCACTACATCTCTCTCCAGATTGTTCCATTTGCTGACAACCCTGTGACTCATCTGAGTTTTCAATTTCCAGTTGTGACCCCTTGTTGCTGTCCCGTCTATGATATATCCTGACCCTATCTGCCTTGTCAATTCCTGTCGGTATTTTGTCCTCTCCCTATCCTTCCTGTCCTCCAGTGTCGTCAGGTTGATTTTCCTTAATCTCCCCTTAGCTCTAAAATTAGTCTTGTTGCAAACCTTTGCACATTCTCTAACTTCTTGACGTGCCTGACCAGGTGAGGGTTCCAAACTGGTGCTGCATACTCCAGTATGAACCTGATGTACACAATGTACAGAGTATTGAAAGATTCCTTACTGAGGTATCGGAACACTATTCTTAGGTTTGCATTCGCTTATATGCTGTAGCAATTTGTGTATGTGTATGTGTGTGTGTGTGGTGTGTGTGTGTGTGTGTGTGTGTGTGTGTGTGTGTGTGTGTCAAACTTGACTTTTGATGCTATGTCGTTTTCATACTGTCGCTGGGTCTCCCTCCTTATCTGTGCATACTCGTTTCTGGTTCTTTGACTGATCTCCTTATTTTCCTGGGTCCTTTGCCTTCTGTACCTCTTCCATTCTCTAATGCACTTAGTTTTTGCCTCTCTACACCTTTGGGTAAACCAAGGTTTTGGTTTAGATTGGTCAGTTGCTTTGGGGTTGTCGTGGTTGGAGTCCTTCCGCTGGTGTTTCTGTAAGGTGTGTTTGCCCTTCCACCTGAGTCTGGGTTCTGCTCATCTTCATCAAATGCATCTCATTCCTTCTTTCGTCTTTACACCCTCTCTCTCAGTATCATCCTTAATTCTTGTGTTCTGTCGCAATCGAGGTACACTCTCCGGTACTCTGGATTGTCCCTCAGTCGTGCTTTCTCCTGCAGGATCCGAAAATTTGTCACCTGCGTCATGTCTTCCTCACCTATTGCTTTCATGATACCTTCGATCACTTTCTTCTCCTCCTGGTTTTCTTTCATCGTAGGTTTCCCCTTCAACTTCTCGGAGCCCGTAGACAAACACTGACCTCTCCCTCTCCTCCTCTCACTGTGTCTCCCTTTGCATCCTCTGAGGTGTTTTAGTTCCTTCCATCGAAACGTTCCTGCCTTCAATCCCTGCCCTTGCTGCAGCCCCTATGCTCAGTGGACTGTCTTTCCTGCTCACCTGTTCCTTGCCACTGCAGTTGTCTGTTGGAGTCTCTGCATATGTCATTGCTCCTTCATTGTCTACAGGTCTCTTAATTGTGCACATCTTTTCCTAGATCCCTACAGTCCCCTTGTCTGTGGCTGGTATAGAAGTTCCCGATGTCATGTCTTTATTGTCATTTGTCTCTATTCTGTTTCAGGTATTTTAGTTCCTCATCTAAGCTTCCTCATCTAAGATTTCTAGTGTGTATTTTTGAACTCAGAGAATGGGTAATATTCTAATCTCCTGTATTCGCTTTCACTTTCATTTTTCATGCTATTCCACATATTTTCCACTTTAGCATTGTGCGTGTGTATTACGTACACTCACAGTCAAGAGCGTGGGCGCCAACAAGTGCGTGTGCTCTCCGAGTTGCATGCGAAAGTCACTCTCTGCTCCTGGCTCCTCTCTCTCTCAGATTACATTCGCCTTGCGGGGGCCATTAAGCCTTCTGTAGTGTTTATCATTATTATCTTATTATTGGCTCTTGGTCTCATTGGCCATGTTATGCCAACTCTTGAAACTATATATGTGACTCATCTGTTTCTTTAGATTCCAAGTCCAGTGATTCGATGTGATCTCCAGGAAGAAGACGGAAGACAGGTAACACCTAATTCAGTGTAGATAAAAAGTTGATTGCAGCCATCACAGTTGTAACACCCACGAACACCTGAACATCACGAAGAACAAAATAGACAAACACCAAGCCTAGCAGTAAAAAAAAACTGTGAGCTATGAGCCCCCTCTCCCCACATGGACCCTACGGAACCGAGACTTTTAACAGCACGGAGAATAATTTCATGTAAGCATAAAGAAAGCAAACTTCTGCTTACCACAAGTGCATGTCTTCACCTGGTGTATGTAAACTGGTTGGTGCGGTGTGCAGCGTATAGAACTACGATACTCCTGTGGCCACTAAATGGTTTATAATTATGAATGTAATTTTTAAATGGTGGACCGGTAAGCTAGCGGAAGGCCTCGGTTAGATGACCAGAAGCTCCAACGGCGGATCATCATCTAAGACCCTCGTCAGGAAACACTTGTCGTGTTTCCTGACGAACCTTACCTAACCTAACCTTTGCCGGCTTCGAGAACTGCTCTACTCCCGCAGCCTGGTTGTGGACCAGGCTTATCTTGTTAATGTAAAATGTAAACCACACTGTGTTTATCACGGTAAAATCAAAAGTTTAGATGCCATTTGTCTTTATTTTTACCCTCACCGTCTTTCTCTCTCTCTCTCTCTCTCTCTCTCTCTCTCTCTCTCTCTCTCTCTCTCTCTCTCTCTCTCTCTCTTCTCTCTCTTCTCTCTGTCTCTTCTCTGTCTCTCTCTCTCTCTGTCTTCTCTCTTCTCTGTCTTCTTCTCTCTCTCTCTCTCTCTCTCTTTCTTTCTTTCTCTCCCTCTCATACCTACTGACTACCTTCACAGTCTTCTCCAGTCTTCTTCCTTCCCCTCCCTACCAGGGCTATGGTCAAAGATTTGTAATTTAGTCCCAAATGTGCGAACTGAAACCACTCCCTTCTAGGATGAGAGGCTCAGCACACTGTGCAAAATATCATCAATGAAAAGCAGATCTGCCATGAGTACACTAATGTATAACACAGTATGTGTACAGGGACGAGGCCACTTCAACATACCTCATACTTGAGGGTGATTATCGACAGGTCCCATAATGTATGCAATGTACGCACCTCAGACGGACTGAGGTGCATACTCTGACCTGCGTTGGGCTAGCACTAATAGTCTGGTTGATCCCACCTTCCAACAGGAGGCTTCGTCTTAGACCACACCAGCCTCTGTCTCAGAAGCTGGTGCCACCGCGCTACCATACTCTGAAAAAACTTACCCTATTTCTCCTGCTGCTGCCTTTGCAACATTGCACAGCTCCTGATGACGCACTGAGAAGTGTGAAAGTACTTGAGCTAAAGATTTCCAACCCCACTCCCCCGTGGCTTGTCTTGCATTGTTAAAATTACTTATCAACGACTATTTATATATATATATATATATATAATATATATATATATATATATATATATATAAAATATATATATATATATGTAATGTTTGGGTATTTATATATTTTGTATAATTAAAAATTTATGACTGTCCTCCAGCTTCCTTATGCGTCCATGGAAGTAGAGGAGGCTGGGCTTATGAGAAATAGGGCTATATTTCTGGGATCGTACAGTAATTGGCATACATCTGGCTAATGTTAAGTTTGGTTTGGTTAGATTGTTGTTTGTTAACAAAAATTAACCAAATATAACTTCTGAAGTGCGACCAGAAAACTGGGACCTACTGAGCGGATTCCACAGTCTAATAATCACTTGTTAGTCTCGTGTCTCACACCCGACTGACTGTCTTAGCCATGGTGAGGCACAAACCTTGATCAGGAGGATGAGTTGGGCTGGCTGCTACGCCCAGGTGACCCTGCTACTACTGACAACTAAACAATGTCTGGCAGTCTGGCGGCGGGAGTTGAAAAAATACTGACTGCCTGCAAGAGACAAGAACATAAGAAAAAAGGAACACTGCAGCAAGCCTACTGGCCCATGCGAGGCAGGTCCATGTCACCCCCCGGCTTAGACCAGTGACCCACCTAGATGCCTAAACCAGACATTAATGATAAGATTCCCGTAAGTTTAGCTTATTTTACGGTGCATATTAAGTCTTACAAAATCACTCATAGTGAGGAAAGAGCCTCATAATAAGCACACAGCATCATCTCTCATTATAGCATAACAGGCTGTGTCTAGGTCTCATGTTAACACCTCGTTCGTGTAGGATGAGGAAGAACGAGTCATGCCATAAACACCTCGCATGACAGCCAGAGTTATTGATGTCTCGGTCTCGATGGTCAATAAATGCGTGTAGCTTCTCTAACTAGCGCAGAGAACGCCATGCACACTTCCCGAGTCTGAATTTTTGCTTTATCTCTCCCCAAGTGGCTGATGGCCTGATCAACAAGACTATTTGTACTAGACATTCACAGCTGTTAACACCATAGCACGAGTCATCAAACACTACCTACCTGCCTCGGGAGAGAATGCTGAAGGTGGACGCCCCATCGGCCCGATCCCAGACCAGGCCTCATGGTGCTAGCACCAACGTTATATCACAGCCAGGTCGACAGTTTGACAGATATCGGTCAATTTGTAATTATCTTTATATATGAAGAGTATATAATATTTTTGGATCCCAGAATATTGTTCTGCAAGTGCAAAATAAATGTACGTATTAGTAATACTCGGTCAGGCACATGAACGGTACACTTTCAAGCAACCTTCTATACACTTGGAGTACACCTGAATTATACCTGGAGTATACCTGAAGTATACCTGGAGAGGGTTTCTGGGATAAACGCCCTCGTGGCCCGGTCTGTGACTAGGCTTCTTGGTGGATCAGTGTCCGGAAAGATTTTGTAGAAAATTTAGAATAAACTCTGTCCCATATCAGTCACTCGTTTTAAGGGATCTTTAACCTTTACAGTCTGGCCTGGAGTCAAGTTTCCGTTTACTGCCTCGTCAACGAGACTGTTGGTTCCAGAAAGAATATATCATGTATGTTAAGGAGTTGCTCATAGGTACTGAGTTACTGAACACTAATGATATAATCAGAATTCTGATAATCGAAATCAAAACCCAAAACTTAGTTTTTGTTCTCGCATATAAACCACGGGATGCAGCTTACCAGACGTTCAAGGATCACTTGTTTATTCAAGAGAAACTTGAAAATCAATCAAACTTGTTCCCAAAGACTGTGATAACAGAGTCCCCAGAACTAGCTTGAAGGAACAATCTCACACAACAACAGATTTAAGCCTCTCAATATATTCGCCTTAAGTCAGCAAATTGCTAAACTGACCAGACTGGAAAACTCCCTAGACCTTATAATTACGAGGACCTTGTCCAGGAGACAAAAGTGTCGAGGACTGCAGTCTCAGACTACATTATAATGAAGGTACAGACCTGTCCATACAGCCATGAGGGCGAATTCAATAAATTCGTTATAGTCAAGAAGACCCATCAAGTGAAACCAAATTAATTGTGAACTAAGAAAGATATGCTGAAATGATATGACCATGACGAATCTAAAAACGTGCCTCAGGAGGATAAAGTCATTGGCACACTAAGCTTTAGACACATACCTCTGTGGCAAATAATGAGAAGATGTTGACCCGAGAGAGAGAGACTAAGAGAGATGCTCCCTCTACAGGCGAAGATGACTGATAACAGAACTCCCCATAGGCAACAAACTCACTGAAGCACAAAAGGAAACTCTTGTTAAAGAAATAGAGAATATCGAGCAAAAGGTAATTTCATTGTATAGAATTCAGGACACTGCGACATTAATTATTGTATTTGTATGAAACCCCAAGCACTTCGAGGCTGAACGTTACATCCAGCATGGGGTCTTTACTTACTAAGACAGGATATTCAATTAAGACAATAAGTAAATGTGTCAAATAACGAAATAGCAATACGATCCTGTGATGAGTCCACTGATCGAAACTTTTGAAAAGTATTTCATGGAAGAGATTAAACACTGCCGACAACATCTCCACAACATCTGTTGTAGTTCTTTAAGAAGCCACCGAGAGCATGTCCCTGCATTCTGTTTTAGGTCCGGACTCTTGGCACTCCGTATTGATCAAAAATTGCATGAAGTTACTATCGTGATCCTTTCGAATTTTATAGCGGAGCCTGGATATAAGTGTCATCCCATGATCGTTAAAAACTCTGTCATTGCCCTACTTCACGTAGGTGGCAGTAAAACAATTTCGTTAGGTAAGACACATATGCAACAGTTAGGTATCTTTATTTCGAAACGTTTCGCCTACACAGTAGGCTTCTTCAGTCGAGTACAGAAAAGTTGATAGAAGCATCTATCAACTTTTCTGTACTCGACTGAAGAAGCCTTTTGTCCTGTTTCCTGACGAACCTTACCTTACCTAACTGTATCTTCTGCTTCTATCAACTTTTCTGTACTCGACTGAAGAAGCCTACTGTGTAGGCGAAACGTTTCGAAATAAAGATACCTAACTGTTGCATATGTGTCTTACCTAACAATCTGTCGGTATTTTATACCATTTTTATGTTCATTCTGTCAGACACTGCAACACAAGGGTATCTTGGTACAGACCATCAACTTCGACCTCTACTAGTGAGAACGGCTGGGTTTGAGAGGGACCTGCCCTCCCAAAGCAACCTACGTCTCACCTCCTGGCACTATATAAAGGCTCCATCCTGTCACTTCAACTTCATATTGTTTCAGACAACGGAACAATGCTCTTCTCCAGACTGAGGGACTGACCACCTCAAAACTTTAAGGGTGATGGACTGATTACATCGTCTTCAAGTATCTTCTGCTTCTATCAACTTTTCTGTACTCGACTGAAGAAGCCTACTGTGTAGGCGAAACGTTTCGAAATAAAGATACCTAACTGTTGCATATGTGTCTTACCTAACATTCTGTCGGTATTTTATACCATTTTTATGTTCAAAACAATTTCGAAAAACTGTAATCCTCTAGTGCTAACTTCACACACAATAAAAATCCTTGAACTGGTCTTAAAAGTACAATAACTTTGCCAACCAACTGGACTTAGGGCGAATCGCTCCTGTTTTTCACAACTGCTATGGACCATATCAAACGTATTGTCCTAGATACACTAGAAGGCAAGCTAAATCAAATGTAATGTACACCGATTTTCCAAAAGCATTTGAGATGTGTGACCATGGTGTGACAGACCACAACATGCATGCAAGAGATGTGTGACCATGGTGTGACAGACCACAACATGCATGCAAGAGATGTGTGACCATGGTGTGACAGACCACAACATGCATGCAAGAGATGTGTGACCATGGTGTGACAGACCACAACATGCATGCAAGAGATGTGTGACCATGGTGTGACAGACCACAACATGCATGCAAGAGATGTGTGACCATGGTGTGACAGACCACAACATGCATGCAAGAGATGTGTGACCATGGTGTGACAGACCACAACATGCATGCAAGAGATGTGTGACCATGGTGTGACAGACCACAACATGCATGCAAGAGATGTGTGACCATGGTGTGACAGACCACAACATGCATGCAAGAGATGTGTGACCATGGTGTGACAGACCACAACATGCATGCAAGAGATGTGTGACCATGGTGTGACAGACCACAACATGCATGCAAGAGATGTGTGACCATGGTGTGACAGACCACAACATGCATGCAAGAGATGTGTGACCATGGTGTGACAGACCACAACATGCATGCAAGAGGAATAACCGGAAGAGTGGGCAGGTGACTTTTTAACTTCTTAACAAATATAACCCAGAGGAGCAGCCACAGTTAAAAAATTCTGTTCCTCAAGGCACAGTATTCTTCCCACTTCTGTTTCTCATTCTTATATCCGACATTGACAAGACCATGAATCATAGCACCGTATCATTTACTGATGACACCAGAATTTTTATTTGAGTTGCGTCCGTCGAAGACACAGTAAATCCTCAGTAAATCTTCAATAAATTCTTCTAATGGGCCACAGACAATATATTTAAGAAAGACAAGGTTCAGTTACTTCGCTGTGGAAGAATGGAGGGAATATAGACTAACGAATTAAAGGCCTAACTCAAAGCATTCATGAGAGCGAAAGTTCCATGACTGAGACTAGTATTAATGCTATCAGTTCTCACGTTCAAGAATCACAAAAATGTTGCAATTGTTGCTGCATGAAAAATTATAGGCTGGATAACTAGAGCCTTCAAGATAAGAGATGCTGAACTTTTCAAGTCACTTGTTCTTTCCAGACCACATTCAAGGTTGGCGAGATTGTTTTTCTGGAAAACATGCAGAGAACGTTCACTCTCTGTATGCATTCAGTGAAACATCTGACCTACTGGGAATGCTTTAAATTCCTTTAACTGTATCCCTTAAAACGTTGGCGAGAAATTAATCCTGAAGCGACTGGTCCCTAATATGTACAATGAAGTCACTCCATATGACAACAAGAGACTTTGCATACAACATAAATTATCTCCAATAAAAAGGAGGAGCGTAGCGATTACAGTGATAGAGAACTCAATGACTGTTAGAGGCCCCCGACTCTTCAACACCCTCCCTCTGAGCAAAAGAGAAATTGTCAGCAACTTCTGGCTGAAGTTTCTCAAATCAGGTCTCGATCAGCCTAACTGTGGTTCGTACGTTGGATTGTGTGCTGCCAGTAGCAGCAACCTGATTGATGAGGATTAGTTAGATCCATCAAGAGACCTGTCTGTTGACCCCTGGAAATATCCTACAGGTATTTTTCTGGTATCCAGGTAGATAACTGTAGGCCCACTTTTTCATCACAATCCTGTCGAGATTCTTTTTAATTTTTGATACTGATAGCTTTATGAAGGTGTACTGCTCGGACCCAAACTCCACTCCCCAGCCCACCAAACCTGTGGCCGCAACTTTGCTGCAGATCAGTTCTGACCCCACTGTTCTCTGATTGTCTTATTGCACCCATATTTTCCACTTGGTTTATTTTATAATCTCTTCTATATCTTTCTCTCCACTAAGTTCTTACAGTAACTTGCAGAATGGGGACCAGGCCCTCAGGTATCTATCAGGTATCTCTCTTTCCTACATTCCAGAGAGATCAACTCGAGTTGTTTGAGATGTTGCCAAGAGTTTAGGTACTTTACTGATTCTATGCAAGGTGAATACGTCCAGATGTGCTGCTTTTTCTGCCTTCAGAAGGTGCTGTGAACACAGAAAACTATTAATTTCGTGAAAGTACCATTGGCTAAACGGCACCATTGCCTATCGTTTCATAATTCTCTGTTATTTTTCTGGCCTTCGCTGTGAGATAATCTACCTACGTCCCGGGTGCTGTGCTCGTTTTAAATTCTTCGTTCTTCTCTTGACAGAGCAGTTGAAATTTTTCGACAATGAATATCATATAATTTTCTTTTGCCCATTGGAAAACTTTGATACCTGTTAGTGATTTTTATATTTTGTACTGAGGCGATTTTGATTCTTATTTAGGTATCGCCGCAAAGAATAACAAGAAACTATAGCTAGTAATTTCAATTTACGTTTCCTATGTAGCTGAGAAATAATGCCTTTGAATACTTCACTTTCTAGTTTACTAAGACCTTTCACTATCACGTTGTTTTCTGTTTGTTAGGAATTTCAGTAACGATTTCCTGTTATTCTCATTAACCTCAGAACTTTTTACTTTGGTAGTCTTCGCTGTATTTACTGCTGCTCTCTGATTTTTATTTGTTAAGAAGTTAGATATCCATCTGGCCACTACTCCAATTATTCCTTTGGACACATTATGTGAGTTATCACATAGTGGTCGCATCTGTCCAACGCTTTTCCAAAATCAGTTTACAGTGTACACTGTAGTATACACTGTACACTGTAGTACACACTGTACACTGTAGTACACACTGTACACTGTAGTATACACTGTACACTGTAGTATACACTGTACACTGTAGTACACACTGTACACTACATCATCCGGAATCAACCACGTCGTAATGATCGAACAGTTGTGAAAGAGATAGTTTGAGTAACACTGTAAATAGATATCCTCGAAGGGAAACCTGTAAGTGGTTGCCTGATTTTTTTTCCCAGCACTTCTCGATATTATTTCACTCAAAATTCAAGAACGAATCATCCAATCAGCTTCAAATTTTCAACACTTGTGTTCGGTAATGAGAACCAGATTCTTAGAACAGCTGGCGTGTTCACTTGTCCTGTGACCAGAGTTATTAGAATCCATTCCCAGAATTCTGAAATGGGCCAGAATTCTGGTACCCATTTCAGAATTCTGAAATGGGTACCAGAAATGCCCTGCATAACTATAGGCTTTCTGCATACACAAGTAAATGTCACCCATCTCTAGTAATTATTGTATCATGATGAAATAAAATTATTATTATTATTATTATTATTATTATTATTATTATTATTATTATTATTATTATTATTATTATCATCATTATTATTATTGCTATTATAATTATTATTTTATTGTTATTATTATTATTATTATTATTATTATTATTATTTGTTGTTGTTGTTTGTTGTTATTATTATTATTATTTCATTATTGTTATTATTATTATTATTATTATTATTATTATTATTTCATTATTGTTATTATTATTATTTGTATTATTATTATTATTATTATTATTATTTATTATTATTATTATTATTATTATTATTTATTATCATTATCATAAAAATCGATGATAACAGATTAAATGTGACTGTTTCACAGGTTTAACCTATGGAAGCAAATTTTTTTTTAATTCTGAACAATGACTGTGTAATGCATCTTCAGCTCTGCTTCAAACCTTTAGTGCTCACGTGTTTTCCTTAAAGGAAACAATTTCTTGATGTTATCATGAACCAGTTTTATTACTCGTTAATTTCTGTGAAACAACTAGACTCTGTCTCTTTATTCAGAAATAAGACAAAAGGTTGATTTATTTGGTTATCCTATGTTAAACCAACTTAATGTTCTCTTATGTGCCTTCAACATCTGTGTTCCTGTAAACCAGTGTTAAACATTCGTATATTACGTATTTTAATTTTACATAAACCAACCTTCTTAGAATACTGGTCATTTTCGTCTCTATGGAAGATCTGAATTAAATTTGGGCTCTGCAATACCCTAGTTTGCATTTTTTTTTTTATTTAAAGAAATTAGGATATTAGTTTTATTTCCTTTTTTGGGTGATTTGTGAATGCCTCTTCTGTTTTCCTTCGGATCTTCAGCGCTAATATTTAACTCTGTACAATTCCAATCGCCTGCATCAAGTCTGGGGAAATACGGGAATACTATTATCGGATCTCGCAGCTGCCGAAATATATCTACTTGGATTTAACATTTTCTAAATAATGCAGGTTACGGGTGACAGCGCTGGCCGCATCTCCACATTTCAAGGATACACTTCGTCAGCCGCGAAAAATATTTTCGAGAGATATATTGGTCGTGGTGCACATCCCCGGGTAAGCCTAGGGACGGAGGGGGGTGGTGAGAGGTGGCAAGGTCAGGGTAAGGAAGGAGGGGGTGGTGAGAGGTGGCAAGGTCAGTGTAGGGAAGGAACGAGGAGGTGGCAAGGTCAGTGTAGGGAAGGAAGGGGAGGTGGCAAGGTCAGTGTAAGGAAGGAAGGGGGTGGTGGCAAGGTCAGTGTAGGGAAGGAAGGGGGTGGTGGCAAGGTCAGTGTAGGGAAGGAAGGGGGAGGTGGCAAGGTCAGTGTAGGGAAGGAAGAGGGAGGTGGCAAGGTCAGTGTAGGGAAGGAAGGGGGTGGTGGCAAGGTCAGTGTAGGGAAGGAAGGGGGTGGTAGCAAGGTCAGTGTAGGGAAGGAAGAGGGAGGTGGCAAGGTCAGTGTAGGGAAGGAAGGGGTGGTGGCAAGGTTAGTGTAGGGAAGGAAGGGGGTGGTGGCAAGGTCAGTGTAAGGAAGGAAGGGGGTGGTGCCAAGGTCAGTGTAAGGAAGGAAGGGGGTGGTGGCAAGGTCAGTGTAGGGAAGGAAGGGGTGGTGGCAAGGTCAGTGTAAGGAAGGAAGGGGGTGGTGGCAAGGTCAGTGTAGGGAAGGAAGGGGGGTGGTGGCAAAGTCAGTGTAGGGAAGGAAGGGGGTGGTGGCAAGGTCAGTGTAGGGAAGGAAGGGGGTGGTGGCAAGGTCAGTGTAAGGAAGGAAGGGGGTGGTGGCAAGGTCAGTGTAAGGAAGGAAGGGGGTGGTGGCAAGGTCAGTGTAGGGAAGGAAGGGGGTGGTGGCAAGGTCAGTGTAGGGAAGGAAGGGGGTGGTGGAAAGGTCAGTGTAGGGAAGGAAGGGGGTGGTAGCAAGGTCAGTGTAGGGAAGGAAGGGGGTGGTGGCAAGGTCAGTGTAGGGAAGGAAGGGGGAGGTAGCAAGGTCAGTGTAGGGAAGGAAGGGGTGGTGGCAAGGTCAGTGTAGGGAAGGAAGGGGGTGGTGGCAAGGTCAGTGTAGGGAAGGAACGGGGAGGTGGCAAGGTCAGTGTAGGGAAGGAAGGGGGAGGTGGCAAGGTCAGTGTAAGGAAGGAAGGAAGGGGGTGGTGGCAAGGTCAGTGTAGGGAAGGAAGGGGGTGGTGGCAAGGTCAGTGTAGGGAAGGAAGGGGGAGGTGGCAAGGTCAGTGTAGGGAAGGAAGGGGGAGGTGGCAAGGTCAGTGTAGGGAAGGAAGGGGAAGGTGGCAAGGTCAGTGTAGGGAAGGAAGGGGGAGGTGGCAAGGTCAGTGTAGGGAAGGAAAGGGGAGGTGGCAAGGTCAGTGTAGGGAAGGGAGGGGGTGGTGGCAAGGTCAGTGTAGGAAGGAAGGGGGTGGTGGCAAGGTCAGTGTAGGGAAGGAAGGGGGAGGTGGCAAGGTCAGTGTAGGGAAGGAAGGGGGAGGTGGCAAGGTCAGTGTAGGGAAGGAAGGGGGAGGTGGCAAGTTCAGTGTAGGGAAGGAAGGGGGTGGTGGCAAGGTCAGTGTAGGGAAGGAAGGGGGTGGTGGCAAGGTCAGTGTAAGGAAGGAAGGGGGTGGTGGCAAGGTCAGTGTAGGGAAGGAAGGGGTGGTGGCAAGGTCAGTGTAGGGAAGGAAGGGGGTGGTGACAAGGTCAGTGTAGGGAAGGAAGGGGGTGGTGGCAAGGTCAGTGTAGGGAAGGAAGGGGTGGTGGCAAGGTCAGTGTAGGGAAGGAAGGGGGTGGTGGCAAGGTCAGTGTAGGGAAGGAAGGGGGTGGTGGCAAGGTCAGTGTAAGGAAGGAAGGGGGTGGTGGCAAGGTCAGTGTAGGGAAGGAAGGGGGTGGTGGCAAGGTCAGTGTAGGGAAGGAAGGGGGTGGTGGCAAGGTCAGTGTAGGGAAGGAAGGGGTGGTGGCAAGGTCAGTGTAGGGAAGGAAGGGGGTTGTGGCAAGGTCAGTGTAGGGAAGGAAGGGGGTGGTGGCAAGGTCAGTGTAGGGAAGGAAGGGGGTGGTAGCAAGGTCAGTGTAGGGAAGGAAGAGGGAGGTGCAAGGTCAGTGTAGGGAAGGAAGGGGGTGGTGGCAAGGTTAGTGTAGGGAAGGAAGGGGGTGGTGGCAAGGTCAGTGTAAGGAAGGAAGGGGGTGGTGCCAAGGTCAGTGTAAGGAAGGAAGGGGGTGGTGGCAAGGTCAGTGTAGGGAAGGAAGGGGTGGTGGCAAGGTCAGTGTAAGGAAGGAAGGGGTGGTGGCAAGGTCAGTGTAGGGAAGGAAGGGGGTGGTGGCAAGGTCAGTGTAGGGAAGGAAGGGGGTGGTGGCAAGGTCAGTGTAGGGAAGGAAGGGGGTGTGGCAAGGTCAGTGTAAGGAAGGAAGGGGGTGGTGGCAAGGTCAGTGTAAGGAAGGAAGGGGGTGGTGGCAAGGTCAGTGTAGGGAAGGAAGGGGGGTGGTGGCAAGGTCAGTGTAGGGAAGAAGGGGGTGGTGGAAAGGTCAGTGTAGGGAAGGAAGGGGGTGGTAGCAAGGTCAGTATAGGGAAGGAAGGGGGTGGTGGCAAGGTCAGTGTAGGAAGGAAGGGGGTGGTGGCAAGGTCAGTGTAGGGAAGGAACGGGGAGGTGGCAAGGTCAGTGTAGGGAAGGAAGGGGGAGGTGGCAAGGTCAGTGTAAGGAAGGAAGGAAGGGGGTGGTGGCAAGGTCAGTGTAGGAAGGAAGGGGGTGGTGGCAAGGTCAGTGTAGGGAAGGAAGGGGGAGGTGGCAAGGTCAGTGTAGGGAAGGAAGGGGGAGGTGGCAAGGTCAGTGTAGGGAAGGAAGGGGAAGGTGGCAAGGTCAGTGTAGGGAAGGAAGGGGGAGGTGGCAAGGTCAGTGTAGGGAAGGAAAGGGGAGGTGGCAAGGTCAGTGTAGGGAAGGGAGGGGGTGGTGGCAAGGTCAGTGTAGGGAAGGAAGGGGGTGGTGGCAAGGTCAGTGTAGGGAAGGAAGGGGGAGGTGGCAAGGTCAGTGTAGGGAAGGAAGGGGGAGGTGGCAAGGTCAGTGTAGGGAAGGAAGGGGAGGTGGCAAGTTCAGTGTAGGGAAGGAAGGGGGTGGTGGCAAGGTCAGTGTAGGGAAGGAAGGGGGTGGTGGCAAGGTCAGTCTAAGGAAGGAAGGGGGTGGTGGCAAAGTCAGTGTAGGGAAGGAAGGGGGTGGTGGCAAGGTCAGTGTAGGGAAGGAAGGGGGTGGTGACAAGGTCAGTGTAGGGAAGGAAGGGGGTGGTGGCAAGGTCAGTGTAGGGAAGGAAGGGGGTGGTGGCAAGGTCAGTGTAGGGAAGGAAGGGGGTGGTGGCAAGGTCAGTGTAGGGAAGGAAGGGGGTGGTGGCAAGGTCAGTGTAAGGAAGGAAGGGGGTGGTGGCAAGGTCAGTGTAGGGAAGGAAGGGGGTGGTGGCAAGGTCAGTGTAGGGAAGGAAGGGGGGTGGTGGCAAGGTCAGTGTAGGGAAGGAAGGGGTGGTGGCAAGGTCAGTGTAGGGAAGGAAGGGGTGGTGGCAAGGTCAGTGTAGGGAAGGAAGGGGGTGGTGGCAAGGTCAGTGTAGGGAAGGAAGGGGGTGGTGGCAAGGTCAGTGTAGGGAAGGAAGGGGGTTGTGGCAAGGTCAGTGTAGGGAAGGAAGGGGGTGGTGGCAAGGTCAGTGTAGGGAAGGAAGGGGGTTGTGGCAAGGTCAGTGTAGGGAAGGAAGGGGGTTGTGGCAAGGTCAATGTAGGGAAGGAAGGGGGTGGTGGCAAGGTCAGTGAAGGGAAGGAAGGGGGTGGTGGCAAGGTCAGTGTAGGGAAGGAAGGGGATGGTGGCAAGGCCAGTGTAGGGAAGGAAGGGGAGGTGGCAAGGTCAGTGTAGGGAAGGAAGGGGGTGGTGGCAAGGTCAGTGTAGGGAAGGAAGGGGTGGTGGCAAGGTCAGTGTAGGGAAGGAAGGGGTGGTGGCAAGGTCAGTGTAGGGAAGGAAGGGGGTGGTGGCAAGGTCAGTGTAGGGAAGGAAGGGGGAGGTGGCAAGGTCAGTGTAGGGAAGGAAGGGGGTGGGGGCAAGGTCAGTGTAGGGAAAGAAGGGGGTGGTGGCAAGGTCAGTGTAGGGAAGGAAGGGGGTGGTGGCAAGGTCAGTGTAGGGAAGGAAGGGGGTGGTGGCAGGGTCAGTGTAGGGAAGGAAGGGGGTGGTGGCAAGGTCAGTGTAGGGAAGGAAGGGGGTGGTGGCAAGGTCAGTGTAGGGAAGGAAGGGGGAGGTGGCAAGGTCAGTGTAAGGAAGGAAGGGGTGGTGGCAAGGTCAGTGTAGGGAAGGAAGGGGGAGGTGGCAAGGTCAGTGTAGGGAAGGAAGGGGGTGGTGGCAAGGTCAGTGTAGGGAAGGAAGGGGGTGGTGGCAAGGTCAGTGTAGGGAAGGAAGGGGGTGGTGGCAAGGTCAGTGTAGGGAAGGAAGGGGGTGGTGGCAAGGTCAGTGTAGGGAAGGAAGGGGGTGGTGGCAAGGTCAGTGTAGGGAAGGAAGGGGGTGGTGGCAAGGTCAGTGTAAGGAAGGAAGGGGGTGGTGGCAAGGTCAGTGTAGGGAAGGAAGGGGGGGGTGGCAAGGTCAGTGTAAGGAAGGAAGGGGGTGGTGGCAAGGTCAGTGTAAGGAAGGAAGGGGGTGGTGGCAAGGTCAGTGTAGGGAAGGAAGGGGGTGGTGGCAAGGTCAGTGTAGGGAAGGAAGGGGGTGGTGGCAAGGTCAGTGTAGGGAAGGAAGGGGGTGGTGGCAAGGTCAGTGTAGGGAAGGAAGGGGGTGGTGGCAAGGTCAGTGTAGGGAAGGAAGGGGGTGGTGGCAAGGTCAGTGTAAGGAAGGAAGGGGGTGGTGGCAAGGTCAGTGTAACGAAGGAAGGGGGTGGTGGCAAGGTCAGTGTAGGGAAGGAAGGGGGTGGTGGCAAGGTCAGTGTAGGGAAGGAAGGGGGTGGTGGCAAGGTCAGTGTAAGGAAGGAAGGGGGTGGTGGCAAGGTCAGTGTAGGGAAGGAAGGGGGTGGTGGCAAGGTCAGTGTAGGGAAGGAAGGGGGTGGTGGCAAGGTCAGTGTAGGGAAGGAAGGGGGTGGTGGCAAGGTTATAACCATAATGTGTGAGTCACACGCTGCTGTAACTCCACAACCAAACATAGCACTGTAAATATTTTATTCTGTGTTGCAGTATTTTCGCTCTTAACTAGCTACCTGGGGTGTGTTCCGAGGGTCAACGCCCTCACCTCCCGGCCCCAGAGCAGATCTCCCGGTGAATGACCTGACCAATCAAGCTGTTGGTGCTAGCCACACGAAGGCCAACGTAAGCATTACAGCCCGATTAATCAGGCACTGACATGATAAACTAATTCAGCTCTTTCTTGAAGACAGACTGGGGGTCTGTTGGGGAGCCCACTTATATATGGCCGCTTCACACTTACTGTGTTTTCTTTCACTCTACTCATGGCGCCTCTACATTTCACTGGGGATATTTTGCACCGTCTACCAAGACTCATGTTTTTATGGGGAACGATTTTTTTGAGCAGGTTTGGGACCAGTTCTAGAAATTTCCAGGTGTGAATTATAATGTATCTCTCTCGCCCTTGATATTTTTAGGCAAAGCATCGTATCGACAAGGATCTTATGATTAAAACTGTCTTGCAGTTGTAACAGCCCCACTCCATAAAGGTGGCAGCAAAGCATTAGCAAAGAACTATAGACCAATAGCTCTAACGTTCCACATCATAAAAATCTTTGAAAGAGTGCTAAGAAGCAGGATTGCAAATCACCTGGATTCCAAAAATCTGCACAATCCAGGGCAACATGGGTTCAGGGCAGGTCGCTCCTGCCTCTCACAACTACTGGATCACTATGATATGGCCTTGGATGCACTGGAAGGAAATCAGAATGCAGTTGCAATATACACAGACTTTGCAAAAGCCTTTGACAAGTGCGATCATGGCGTAATAGCCCATTAAATACGTGCTAAAGGAATAACTGGGAAAGTGGGGAGATGGATCTTCAACTTTCTAACAAATCGAACACAAAGAATAGTGGTCAACAGAGTCAAATCGGAGGCAGCCATAGTGAAGAGCTTTGTTCCACAAGGCACAGTACTCGCCCCCATCCTGTTCCTCATCCTCATATCAGACATAGACAGAGATGTAACCCACAGCACCGTATCATCCTTTGCAGACGATACTAGGATCTGCATGAGGCTGTCATCTGCTGAGGACGCGGTTAACCTCCAAGAAGATATGAACAAAGTTTTCCAGTGGGCAACGGAAAACAATATGATGCTTAATGAGGACAAATTCCAACTACTTCTTTGTGGAAAACTGGAGGGGATAATAGCTAGAACAGAGTATACTACAAACTCTGGCCATACAATAGAGCGGAAAAATAATGTAAGGGACCTGGGAGTTGTAATGTCTGAGGATCTCACTTTCAAGGATCACAACAGTGCCACGATCATAAATGCAAAGAAAATGATAGGATGGATAATGAGAACGTTCGAAACAAGAGATGCCAAGCCAATGATGATCCTTTTCAAATCACTTGTTCTCTCTAGGCTGGAATACTGCTGTACATTAACATCTCCATTCAAAGCAGGTGAAATCGCAGATCTAGAGAGTGTACAGAGATCCTTTACTGCACGTATATGTTCTGTCAAGCACCTTAACTACTGAGAACGCTTGGAAGCACTTAACTTGTACTCGTTGGAACGCAGGAGAGAGATATATATCACAATCTACACTTGGAAAATCCTGGAAGGAATGGTCCCGAATCTTCACAGAGAAATCACTCCCTACGAAAGTAAAGGACTGGGCAGGCGATGCAAAATACCCCCAATTAAAAGTAGGGACGCCATTGGTACACTAAGAGAAAACACCATAAGTGTTCGGGGCCCAAGACTGTTCAACAGCCTCCCACTAAGCATAAGGGGAATTACCAATAAACCCCTGGCTGCCTTCAAGGGAGAGTTGGACAGATACCTAAAGTCAGTGCCGGATCCGCCGAGCTGTGGTTAGTACGTTGGACTGCGTGCGGCCAGCAGTAACAGCCTGGTTGATCAGGCCCTGATCCATCGGGAGGCTTGGTCGTGGACCGGGCCGCGGGGGCGTTGATCCCCGGAATAACCTCCAAGCAGACTCCAGGTAGCAGCAGCAAGATGTCGACACCGCCGCCGCCGCCACCGCCACCTTCGCCGCCACCGCTGACGTCGCTACCTCCGCCGCCACTGCCGCCGAAATGTTATCTAGTCTTCATTTTACTTCTAATATATACACGATGGTATATTATCACCCACGATACTGACACTTTTATCCTAAATATATAGATTTTTTTTTTTTTTTTTAGGATTTTAACTCTGACAATAAAATTTGCATCCGGTGGTTCCATTTTTTCCAATTTCCACATTTCCACCTTAATTTCCACGTTGACATAAATTTTTCTTGCTGCACTCTTTCTGCCTCTCTTTTATCCACATCGTCTGAGGTACGAAGGAAACTAATCTGATCAAATTTTCATTACCTGAGTTTTAAATAAGTATTACCTGGAGTTTACCTGGAGGGCATTCCGGGGATCAACGCCCGGTGGGTCAGAGCCTGATCAACCAGGCTGTTACTGCTGGCAGCATGTAGTCCAGCGTACGAATCACAGCCCGGTTGATCCGGCACCGACTTTAAGTATCTGTCCTGCTCCTTCTTAAAGGCGGCCAGGGGACTATTGGTAATTCCCTTTATGCGTGGTGGGAGGCTGTTGAACAGTCTTGGGCCCCGGACACTTATGGTGTTTTCTTTTAATATACCTTTTTGTCAAAAATAAATAATATACTCATTAATCTTTCGAAGGTTAATTTTACAATCCTGTTAAGGCCAAACCTGCCTGGTGACCCCTGATCAACTAGAGCTGTTGCTGTCTGTGGCATGCACACCTATGTTGCTATGGAAATGAAAAGAGTAATATGCATATGTACACTGTATTGATAATTGTGGAAGAGTGTCATGAGAGATGTTATTACGGCGAACAAAGCAATTGTATGAGGTATACCTCTGATATACCTTTAATGAGTTCCCAGAATACTTCCAAAGTCCGTCCCTGGGTCAGGCTTGTTTGGCGCTTGCCTGTTCAACCAGGCTGTTACTGCTGGCGGAGCAGATTTTGGAAAAAGGTTAATGTAATGTCTCAGACGAGAAAGTTGAGGACCAAACTCTACACAGTTTCAAATTCAGGTGTTATAAGACTGGTATTCCCACAATCACTTTAGTGTCAGGAAAGTAAATAATCGAAGCAGAGGCAGATTTAAGCAACCACAAAACTGGATTATTACCTGAGGGGCCAAAATGTGAAGGCCTTCATAACTCCGGTTTAACGAAACAATTTATTAGCAGCATTTGTAGATACAAATTATGGTGGTGAAGTGTCTCTTACAGTGTTCATTAACTCTTGTAGAAAACCTTGACTTTCCCGTCGTAGGTAGAAGAAAAACATTGTTTTTAAGTCCAGAAAAGTTTAGTTAATTCATACAAAGGATGTTATGGGCATTGTAAAATTTCCTGTAAATTTCGTATTGTTATGGTGGATAAATTTGGGAAATCCTCAACCTCTCCCCCACTCCCCATTTTTTTTTTTTTTTGCCATACCAGCCATTTTCCACGAGATAGACTTAACCGATGCAGAATTAGCACTTTCACCGTCACTCCACAGAAGTGTGTTGACGTGTTCAGATGACTCATGGTCGTATTTCTCAAACACATTTGCAAAAACAGTGTAAACTACACCAGCATTCAGCTTGTCTTCTGTACCATCCAGGATTGCAATGCAATGATCTAACGACTGTGAAAGGCAAGAGTAACCTCCCCTAATTCCGTGTTGCTTGGATTATGCAACTGCTGTGATTTTACGT
The DNA here is from genome assembly GCF_026875155.1 of Cherax quadricarinatus. Taxonomy (NCBI): domain Eukaryota; kingdom Metazoa; phylum Arthropoda; class Malacostraca; order Decapoda; family Parastacidae; genus Cherax; species Cherax quadricarinatus. The sequence goes on from NC_069426.1 coordinate 3,272,990, forward strand.
GGCTGGCATTCTTGCTTCTTAGGACCTACAGTATTTCGCAGTTGCTTTACTGCCTCCTTTGTGAAGTGTGGAAATATCAGTGGATTTCAGTGACTGTAGGATGAAAACTGTGACCAGGATCCTCCAAAAAAATAATAATAACCTGAGATAGTGGGTTCTTACATTGTTTTGATATGTATGGAATTCCATGAGTTCACGCCTGGAGAAGACTGCACGGGCTTGCTGTCGATGGCTTTTTCGTAGTTGTCTGGGGAGAAGACTACGTGAGAGCTTGGCAGGATTTTAGTTCTCATTCTTGAAAATCTCCTTACAGTCATTGATCTGTAGACTGGTGAGCTGTTCACTGAGCACACAGTCTTATTATGACTTCAAAATTTCGCTCATTTCCTCATTGTCATCAGTGTATATTGCATCTCCTCGAAGACAAGGCTCTATCCTGCATGTGGTTTTCCTCCTGGACACTGCATAGAAGACTAATTTGTTACTTTAAATTTCATTTGTCTCTTTACTCTCTCTGTTTACTGGACTCTGTATGATGTAATAAGTCTGTGCTTGTGTTCCCATGTCTTTAAACGGAGGTTTTCCTTCGGGCTTCAGAGATTCTGTTGCTTTTGAAATCTGTTACCCTTCGTCTTCACATGTAGATCTAGGGCACTCACTCTCTCCTCTTTTTTTTTTTTTTTTTTTTTTTTTTTTTTTTTTTTACACAGGGTTTGACAAGGTTAAGGATCCCTAGCTTTATTGACAGCTATTTACAGGTTAAGGATTCCTAACTTTATTGGCAAGCTAAGAGCTGTTACCTACATCACTCATTTGAAAGATTTTTGTTATGAGACATACAAGTGGGGAACAGGATGAAGTTGGAGCCATCTGTGGGCCACAATTTCATTTGATCAACTGACGTTATCTCGTTGACATCATTATGCTGTACAATGTGTTCCATACTCGAGTCATCCTGGGTATGTTTTGATCTCAGATGGAGTGATGTTCTGGAAAAGGGGTAACAGCCAGAGTGAAGTTGCTGCTTTCTGCCCGTCTTGTGGCATTAAAAGCTTGTTTCACGCTGCCCCTCGAAGTGGATCCAAGTGTGTATTTTGACAATATTGGCCTTGTACATAACAGTAAGGCCACCCACATCCCTCCTATGTTGAAGGCTCTGCTAAAATTTGACAGATCTATCCAGGAGGGTCCAGGCGAGATGAGAACGTCTTGCTCGTTCTCAAACTCTGTCAAGCAGTCGCGATGAGAGGGGGGGCAGGCAAACCAAGAAAGTGGAGCATACTAAAGGGTGTGAGCGTACTTGTGCCTCGTACAGGATCTTGAAACCCCCTACTGTAAAGCAGATGCGAGATACGGCGAAGTGCTGTAAGCTTCCGGGCTGCCTTGTTTGCAAGATTTACAACATGGTTCTTCATGGTTATTTTTGGAGTCAAATTTCACCCCAAGGAAAATCAACTTCTTTCCGTGGCCAACATCGTCCCATTCATCCTTACTATTTGCGCCAGCATTACCATCATGGTGCCTAGAGACGAACATCATTTGCGTTTTTTCAGGTGCAAATGTACTTGCCATCTATTTCCCCAACTGATATAGCTCTCAGCTGGTGATTGATGTAGCTAGAGCAGCGGGCATTTCTTCTCTTGGATAAGTGAATGTCAGTGTACAGTCGTCTGCATATGCATGTGATTCGGGGATGAGATGAAGAAGGTTTGAAGTAGACATTCCATAACAGTGACCCAGCACACTTCCTTGTGGAACGCTTGCCCCAATAGGATGCCTTCTGATTCCGTTCCATTGAGGACTAACCTTAGAGATCTACCATGAAGGTAATCACTGAGGAGACATAGCGTAGAGCCTGCAATTCCCAGTGCTTGAAGTTTTGCTAAAGGCCCTGGTGCCACACCCGGTCGAAAGCGCCAGCAATGTCCAGTGCTACCACACAGCTGATTTTGGATTCATCCAGTGACTGGTGCCACTTAGTGGAGAGGTTTTAACAACAGATCAGCAGCAGAGTAACCTTTCCTGAAGCCAAAATTGACGATCACAAAGTAGTGAGTGGTAGTCAAAAAAATCTGTCATTTGTCTTGAGTTTTATTGTCTCAAGGATCTTACCAGTGATTGACAGGAGTGCCCACTGGTCTGTAGTTGCTGATTTCTGCTCTGCTCTTTTTTTTGTGAACAGGGACTACATTTGCCTCTTTCCATGGAGAGGGCCATTTACACTGTACTGGGCAGTGCTGAAAGATGCGAGTTAGAGGTGCTGCTAGCTGGTCTGCACATCTTCTCAACAATCTTGGGGCTCAACTTGTCTGGGCCCACAGCCTTTTCTTGGTCAAGTGATTTAAAAAGGGAAAATGCACCTCCTCCTCCCTTATTGTCCACCACTGACAGTTTTGACACAGTTCTTGCAGCTAGCCAAGGGGGGTCCCCTTGCTGGATCAGGAACTTGCATTTTGGTAGCAAAGTGTTCAGCAAAGAGGTCCGCCTTCTCTTGACTACTAGTAGAGGTGGTCCCATCCTGTCGATTTAGAGGTGGAATAAGTTCATCAGGCAGATAACCTTGTCTGTCCTTGACCAGGGACCACCAGTTTTGGAGCCTACCCTACCTGATGCTAACTTTCTTTAGTGTCCACCTCCCATTTAGTAATGGCCCACTTTTGAACATCACCCATAGCCTACAGGCTTGCATGTGCAAGTTCCTGTTATAGTGGTAGGATGTCTCTTATACCTTCGCCATGTTTTGTACTTAGCATAGCAGCCTCTCTACAACGAAAGCCAAACCCAAGGCTGATCTGTAGGCTTTGTCACATATTGCCGGTGAGGAATGTGTTCTTGTTGCAGATTAAGATGTGTCCAGTGAAGGCTTTCACTTGGTTGTCCCAAAATCCCCCTGGAGAAGAGCATTCCAGTCGGTGGTGGCGACCAGAGCAAAAGGGCTGGCCAATTACCTCTTTCCCATAGCCAGGTTGTGCGTGTGGACTCCTCACCTCGTTCTGTTGGGATCTTAAGTGTGGTAAAAAACAGCCTTGTGGTCAGACATCCAACGTACCGAGGGTTGACAAGTGACAAAGCCCTTTTGCCAGATCACTCACTACTGGTCAAGGGAGGAGCCAGAGATATGATAGGGAAATCAAAAAAGTTTCTCAGTCAAACACTGCAAGAAGGTCATCAAAGTCCCTCTGTATAAGGTGCTGGTTGAGGTCACCAACAATTATAATATGTTGACAGTTGTGTTGTACAGAAGGGAGTCAATATTTTCCATTAGGAAGTTGATAGGTCTGCATGTTGCCCTGAGGGTCTGTACATTGCACATTTCTAGTACAGAGGTACTAGTGTTTATACAGAGCTTGAAGAACATCATTTCAAGATGTGTAGGGGTGGCAACATCTATGTGCTGGGCAGAACAATTTTAGAGAAGGCACACAGCAACACCACCTCCCCTTTCCCCTTTCCTGTCTCTTCTCATCCATGAGGTGTAGCCAGCAATTCTTGCAAAATTTTCTGGAGTCCTGTCATCCAAAAATGTTTCAACAACAGCTATCATGTCGGGACGTCGAGTGTTCCAAAGCTATTGTGAGCTCTCCAACATTAGTAATGAAACCTCTAATGTTGGCCGACAGGGTGCTGATAGACTGGGGTCCTCATGATGAAGTGGGCACTTGAGGTGGTGGGTGTGTAGGGAATGTAGGTGCCTGCCCTTGAGAGAGGTAGGGTACTGAGGCAGCTGCAGGGATGTAGGTCTGTGGTCTTGTATAAGGCCCAATCCCACCCTCTCTCTTTTTTTTTTTTTTTTTTTTTTTTTTTTACACAGGGTTTGACAAGGTTAAGGATCCCTAGCTTTATTGACCAGCTATTTACAGGTTAAGGGTTCCCAACTTTATTGGCAAGCTAAGAGCTGTTACCTACATCAGCTCATTTGAAAGCATTTTTGTTATGAGACATACAAGTAGGGAACAGGATGAAGTTGGAGCCATCTGTGGGCCAGCATTTTCATTTGATCAACTGACGTTATCTCGTTGACATCATTATGCGTACGAATGTGTTCCATACTCGAGTCATCCTGGTAGTATGATCTCAGATGGAGTGATGTTCTGGAGAAGGGGACAGCCAGAGTGAAGTTGGGTGCTTTTCTGCCCGTCTTGTGGCATAAAAGCTTTTTTCACCGCTGTCCTCGAAGTGGATCCAAGTGTGGTATTTTGACAATATTGGCCTTGTACATAACAGTAAGGCCACCCACATCCCTCCTATTTTTGAAGGCTCTGCTGAAATGACAGATCTATCCAGGATGGGTCCAGGCGAGAGATGAGAACGTCTTGCTCTTTCTCTACTCTGTCAAGCAGTTTGCAGATAGAGAGGGGGGCAGGCAAACCAAGAAAGTGGAGCATACTCAAGGTTTTTGAGCGTACTTGTGCCTCGTACAGGATCTTGCAACCCCTATCTCTCCTCTCTCTCTTTTCTCTCTCTCTCCTCTCTCTCCTCCCCTCTCGCTCGCTCGCTCTCTCTCTCTCCCCTCTCTCCCCTCACTTTTCTCTTTCTCTCTCTTTTCTCTCTCTCTCTCTCTCTCTCTCTCTCCTCTCTCCTCTCTCTCTCTTTTCCTCTCTCATCCTCTCTTTCTCTCTCTCTCTTTTCCAGTTAGCATCATTTCCTCCTTTGTCTTAAAGCCTAGGTCAGGACACCGGGGTAAATTACCCCAATTGGGGTCAAAATGAAAATCTCGGGTAATTAAGGCTCCATAAACATATTAATAAAACTGCACAAAAAATTTCTTATTTAATAATTGAGGTAAATTTTTAAAAATTATATTTTTCAAAGTTCAAATAATTTTTAAGTTTCTTAATAAATTAAAAAATCTAGTTTGTATGGACCATTTCTTACGTTGGCAATAATGTAAAACGGGAAAGGATTCCAGTGGCTGGCAACACAGCGAGTGTCAGAATTGATTTAGGAGACGGAAACCCACGTTCCGTTGTTGACACCACCATCCAGTAACTTGTGCATAGTGTCCTATTTCGTTATCAATAATTTGTCTCTGCTCGCAGTCAGTAGAAGTGCATTGTTTATATTAGCAGGTTTACGACTCTCGACGACCAAGGTAAGGCAGTATTTTGTGATTTGTCATAACAAGAGTGTACAGTGTAATATTTAATGTAATATTTATTTATATATATATATATATTTTTTTTTAGAATTTATGATTCCATTTGTGATTGGAGGTTTTCTAGAATTTTAAATTTTATTTTATTTTTTCGTGATTTTTTTTTTTTTTTTTTGTATCCCTTGTGTTTTCCGGATTCCGTGAGCTTTTAAGTCTAGTGGATAATTTCTGTGTACACGAAGTACGCCGACCTCTGCCGTAGAGGTACGTGTCAAGTATACTTCAAGAACCAAAGAACTCAATCTCTCGGGGAACTTGTTAATATCTTGGTGGTCATGTCACCATCTCAAAGTATCTCACTAAGTCTATGATTTATTTGATCCCATTTGATAGCGTTCTTATTTTAACCGAATCAGCTAAAATGGCTCTGATGAATGATCGTATTTCCCTGTCAAAGGTCATTATGCTTGCAAGTGTGTGCTTCTGTTATATTCTGGTCTGAGATTTTCAGCTTCGCCACCCTTATCTCCTGGACTAGGTCCACATCGTTCGCAAAAATAGGTCGAGGTTTTTTTCAAGTTTGGACGGTTTAATAATTCTGTGTGGGGCTTTTCTTGCAACTTAGCTACAGGAACTTTCTCTGCAAATTGCATTTCTTGCATTTAACATATCTCAGATTGAAGTCTCAAAGCAGGATATTTTGGTTTTTTTGTTTAGGTTTTAAGACAAAAATTGATCTTTAAAAATTTGGTGCAAAAAACTTTTGGGAGGATGATCCGGGGGGTTTGTTCACAAGACAACTGGGTTTTTTGGTATTCGTTTTTAGCTGTAAAAGTTTCAACTACATCATTAGTGATTTTTTCATATTTCATTACATTAACAACATTTAAAACACACAGATTGACCCCTTTCCTCCCCCTCCCCTCCCTTTTTTTCCTGTTTTTTTTCCATTTCCCCAATTTAAATGGGTTTGTGCCCGGGAAAACTACTTTTTTAAAATTTTCAAAAAGGTTTTAAAGTGATTCTTTTTGTGTTTTCATTCCATTTAAAACCTCGGAAAAGGGTATTTTTATTTTCCCCTTTCTTTTTGGGAATTTTTTCCTGTATTTTTTCCCAAAAACAAAGTATAAAAAAGGGTTAAATTCCTTCCTGTGGGGGGGGGAAAAAGGGGAAGAGGCCGGTGGTTGGACATAGCATTTTTTGGGCCCGGGAGGCAAATCCCCTGGCTCTTTTTCCCACTCCAGAAGACTCAAAACGGGTAAAACAAAACGAACTTTTCTTGCCTTTTTTGTCCCATTTCCGGGTAAAAAAAAAATCCTTTTGGGTTTTAAAGGACTAAATTTTTGCAAAGAAATATTGGTTTTCCCTTGGGGGCTTATTTACGTCTAGTGCCCAACACTTGTGGGGGCTGGTAATTTTGAATCGCAGTTTGGGTTCCTTCATTTTACTAAAACTAAATTAAACGGGCCCTTGGAAGAAGGAGCTGCAAAAACCCTGGAGCAGCGGAACCAAAATTTTTCGGAGACTTTTGACTTTTTTTGGAGGGTTTTGTATATCAAGATCCCTTTCTGTTAGCCAGCTTTTTACTAAAGACCCAAGAATAGAATCTGCCCTTTTCAGATTTGTTTTTGGTTTGGGTTTTTTGGGGCCCTGAGTTCCAAACTGGGGAAATTTTTCTGAGTCTACGAGAGCCAAAACCAACACTGAAAGCAGCCCGGGTATAAACCCAAACCCACTGCCAGCACACTTTTACCAACCCAAACACTGAAGCACATTGGTCCCAAAGACCAAACACTGACAGAAATACTGGTACCGGGGCCAGCACTGACAGCAGTATAGGAACCAGACCAACACTGACCAGCACTGGTCCCAAAGGGGCCCAAAAACTGACGGGCAGTATTGGTCCCGGGGCCAGAAAACTGACAGCATTCCAGGTACCAACCAAACACTGACAGCAGTACTGGTACCAGGGGCCAACCCCTGACGGGAGTACTGGTCCCCGGGCCAAACATTTAAAAAAGGGCCCATTTAAAAAGGCACCAGAGCCAACACTGACACGCACTGGAAACCAGAGCCAGCACGACAGAAATACGGTCCCAAAACCCCAACACTGACAGCAGAAAAGGTACCAAGCCAACATGCCCGCAGTACAGGTACCCGGGGACCCAACACGACAGCAGTACGGTACCAAAAACCCAAAACACTGACAGCATTACAGGTCCCCAACCCAACACTGACAGCATTCCCGGGTCCCAAAGAGCCAAAAATGACAGCATTAAAGGGTCCCCCCCCCCAACCCCCTGACAGCAGTATTAAAAACCAACCCAAACCACGGCATTATTACTGGTACCAAACCCAAAACACGGAAGCGTACTGGTTCCAGAGCCGAAATACGCACAGAAAAGGTCCCCAGAGCCCACTGACAACAGTACGGTACCAGAGCCAACACTGACGCATTAACGGTACCAGAGCCAACAGTGAAAAGCAATGCTGGTCCCCAAAAACTATCACTGAAAAAGCCGGCCCAGAAAGAGACAGCACTGACAACAGTATAGTCCCCAAGCCAACACTGCCAGCATACTGGTACGAGACCCCAACATTTAAAAACAGTACAGCATTAATGTTCCAGGAAAAACACGGGAACAGGAGAATGCACCAAAGACAATACGACAGAAATTAGGGGAAACCCGAGACAACTTTGGGACACAAAAGGTACCGGGAGACGGCACGGGCAATTGTGGCCCCAAAAGATAAACTGACAGTAGAAACTGGAACTAGAGAAAAACTCACAAATAAAAAGGTACTCCAGCCAAAGGCAACACGGGAAAACAGTACGGAACTAGAGAACCCTGACAGAAAAAAAATGTACTCCCACCAAAAGGCCCAGCACTGACAGCATTAATTTCCAAAACCAACACGGACACCATACTGGTACTAGAAAAACACTGACAAAACAAGGGTACTTCCACCAAAGGCAACACTGACAGCATTAATTTTAAAAAGATACAACACTGACAACATTATGAAACCACAGAACTGGTACCAAACCAGAGCCAAAAACCGACAACACACTTTCCCCAAACCCGAGGACAACTCTTCCCAAAGCAGTACGATCTCGGGCAAAGGGGACGACACGACAACAGTACTGGTCCCCAGATACAACACTGAGAGCATTGCGGGCCCGATCCCATCACGCAGAAAGGATGGAAACCTTTAGGCAACACGGGACAACAGAACTGGCACCAAAATTTTTACTAAACGAAAGCAGGGTACCAGAGACAACACTGACAGCTTACGGGTACCAAACCCGAAAATGCAGCAGTACTGGGTTTTAAAAGAAAAGGGCCAAATTTACGACGCATTAAAAAAACCCCAAATGTTAACATTCGCTATTAAAAACATCAACGGAAAAGCTAAATCTCAGGGGGGCCCAGCCCTACTATTAAAGTATTTGGTGACAGACGGGGCAAAAACTGCACCAGTATCACTGGTAAACCTTCCAAAACTTACAAAACCCCCCGGCCCCCCAGCAGAAATTAAGGCATTGGGAGCCAAAAGAAATCGCAATTTTAAAACATGGTTTAAATTCTAGAAGTGAGGGGTTTTACTCTAGGGTCATGGGTTACTCAAAAAAGGGATACTTTGGGTTTTATTCTAGTAGGGCCCTGGGTTACTCAAAAAATGGCGGGGTTTTAAACCCCCTTTTTAAAGGACTTTGGGGTACTCAGAAAAAACGAAATTTTTTGGAAGAGCGAAAGGGGGTTGGAAAAAATGATAAACGTTTGGGAGGCTTCTTACTTTATTTGTAAATGTCGGGTGGGTTACCCAGGTTTGGTTGTTTTGCCCGGGCCCCAAAAGGGGCCACCCCCACGAAGGGAAAAACTAGTGGGGCCTTTTGTTTTTTCCCCTGCTAGGCCGCTGTTTTGGGGTGAATTGTGGGGGGCCCAGCTTTCCCACTCCCTTTGGACAGGCCCAGGGGGACAGCCCCCTTATCCCCCCCGGCGAAAAAATGAACAAAAGCTTGCAAAACGGGAAAGGGCCCCGTCTGGGGGCAGACATTACACCCCTTGTCTACATTCACGGGTTGGCCGGGACGACCACAATACTGGTGGAAAAAAACCCCCTCCGTCCCCTCCTCTCGAAAGGGAACGGGGCACGGGAACAAAAAAAAAAACGAATAAAACATATGGAAAAGGGAAAAAAAAAAATTTCCCCTACAGAGAGGGAAAAAAAACTTGGGAGTGTGCAAACATCGTGGTAAAGGGGCGGGGAAGTGTCAAAGGGCATCACTGCAACACCTTCCTGTGTCTGGACAGAAAACCAAAAACACAGGAGACATCGCCTCCCGGGCTGACGGGTGACAAACCGGGTACGGTCTCCTCGGAATGGTGAAGCGGGGTAAATCGTAGGAGTCGCTGAAAGGTTCCCCCTAAAAACCTGGGGCCCGACATGTTTGGGCCCACGGTGAGGCGCGACAAAACCCGGGCAACGGGCCGGGACTTCGGGCAAAAACCCTCAGGAGGAAAACTTTTCTGACGGGAAAGGCCCGCGGGGGCGGGTCCCCGGGCCGGGAAGCAGGGGAGCAGTTGTGGGGGCTTTCATGGCAGAAAAACCCGGGGCAAAACATCTGGGAGCCAAACATCAAACACCAACTCATGAGCGCCCCCCAAAAGAATAAAACATTTTCCCTTTGCGGGCTGCCACTGAAGCTTGCCCACGAGGCGGACACAGCGCTTTCCGAAAAGGGCAACTGTGGCTTAAACGATTTGTCCCTTTCTCTCGGCATTGGGGAGTTTAAGAAGGGGGTTAGTCTAAGCTTTCCTCAGACTTTTTCTCTACAAAAAAACTGCACCCCTAAAGGGTCTGGGGGTAAGTGAAAAAAATCTTGAGGGGAAACGTAGCGGGGTTTTGTTCGCAAAAAATCACATCAATGAGCAAAAGACTTTCTGTAAAAAGGGGCTCGGGCTCAGAGCTGACTGATCCACTGTCAAAGGGATTTTGGGCACACGGATGACAAAAAAAAAAAAACCACAGGGGTGCTACTCAGGTCGGGCCCCGCAAACTTCACGGACACCACAAACAACACCAAAAAACCCGTGGAAAAATGGGGGTAAAAAAACGGAAAAAAACCTAGCAAAATGATGCTTTTTCGTGCAAAAAAAAAGACACTAAAGCCAAAACACTCCCATTAAAAACACTGACTAAAAGGTTTTTAAATTAACCAGACATATACCTTCTCTCAACCCCTTCCCCCGCCCAATACGGAAATAATTAATAAAACACCGTTTTACAGGGTGTAAGCCCCAGGCGTAAACATCGCGGGGGTGACATCACCGACCCCCAAAAGGGTAAAGCCCGGAGACATCGTGAAAATCACGAAGTCGGGCAGCATCGTCGGGGGACGTCAAAAAATGCGGGAAACAGACCACAGCATGAGGCCGGGGGCATCTAAACCCGGGTTAACCCAATTTCTTTTAGACCCAAATTGACATCGCCCACACCCCACGGGCATCGTGTTTCCACGTGGGTCGTGATCTATGGGCATGCGTCCACTTGTTTTGTACCCCAAAATGGCTTGTTTATCCATGGGGCCTAAAGGGGATCTACGTGGCATGCTGACCCGAAGCTTCAGGGGCCTGGGGAAATCGGATAAAACAGCTTTTTCAAAGATTCACACAAAAAAACGCAGAAAAACAGCAAAGGGGTGAGTATTGGGGAGGATGGTGTGTGGTGTGAGGAGCGTGGGGGGAAGTTTGGCGAGGGAGGATCGGGGCCACTTCCTCCTCAAAAAACCCCCACAAAAACGGCGAAAAAAACTCACACTGGATGCAGAAATCACCCACGAAACCCACCTCTGCTTCTGAAACAGCGGGCTGACTGAACAACAACAGCAGAACATACAAGTGATGCTGAACACGTGACTTAGAAACACGGGGGGACGGAAGCGGGGGGAAAACTGGGACCCACTTAAAATTCTCAAAGAAATAGGAAAATTTTTCGGCTAAAACCTTTTTTGTACCTGTGTCGGAGCTCAAACGTGCAACACAAACATAAAGGAAAAACCGTTAAGCCCCGGGTTTACTTTTTGGGCTTTGGGGGATGAAGTGAAATGGCTTCTTTTCCTTCCTCTCTCCAGGAAAAAAAACTGCGCGACCCCCCGCTTCCCACCATTTATATCGATTTTTTTTGGTGAACTAAAGGGGATGGTTAATAAATAAACGTTTTAAAAGAGCTTTTTAAACTTTTTTTTGTAAATTTGGGGGTTTGGGTACACACCCTTGTGTGTTTTTTTCCCATGGCCCGGGAGGGCCATCCCCACGAGAGGGAAAAAAGCTATTGCCCTTTGTTTTTTTTTTCCTGCTAGGCTGCTGTTTGAGTGAGAGGGGGGCCCAAACATCCCCAAATGAACCCCCGGGGTAGGCCCAGAGGGCAACACCTTAGTGGCCCCCCGAAATATGAACTAAGCTTTGGGAAACAGCATGGGGTGGGCCCGGCAGACAAACAACTTCAAAACCCCAAAAGGGGACATGGGGTTTTTCTAGTAGTGACTGGGTTACTTAGGGATACCCTGGGTTACTCTAGGGATGACAAAGGTTACTCCCGGTTAAATTTTTGGTTCGCCCCCCCCCCCCCTCCCCTCCGATCTTCAAAACATTTGTTCTTGGGGCACAGGACTTTGTAAGGCCGAGCACGCCAGACAAAAAAGTCTTCTTTCGATGTAGAATGTAAACCAGTTCCTTGGGGAAACTTCAATAAACAAAATTTTTGTTTTTTTTTTCGCCCTGTCCAGAAAAAAGTGGTTTGGGGTTTCCCTATTCTTTCTGTCTCCCTCAGATAGACCAATTAAAATTTTAAAAAAAATTTTGACGAGGATGCTGCAAATGATAAATAGTCCTTTAAAAAAAAAGTGAGCTTCTGAAAGCATATATTTTGAAGTCAAACGTAGTTTAAATGAAAATCGAAAACTAATCTAAGCAAGGGGGTTTGTAAACGCCGAGAGAGTCCCCTTGGGGGCAAACTTAGAGAAACAGCCCAATAACCCAAATTTTTTCATTTTCAATTTTTTGCACATTTTGCCCCTCTTCTCTTGGGCTCAATATAGTGTAATTTTCTCAAAATTTTCTGCTTTAAACACCGAGTAAATTTTTTTTTCAATTTTTTTTAACTTTTGTGAATTTTTTCGATTCTTCCTTTTTCTGCTTATTTAGGGATCATCTTTTTTTTAACTTATCATCTTCCGCTTTAAAACAATGAGTCTGGGAAAACACTTTCAATGTTAATGCACTTAAAAATTCCCGCCACTGGTTTTAATTTTTGCCCGTAAATCATGCAACGTCCCAATTTATTTTTAACAATGCATTAGTATTTTTTTTTTCAGAATTAGGGAAATTGTTGAAATTTTTTTTTAAATTGAATTTTCCCGCCTTACAGTTTTGAGTAACAACACATATAGAACAACAGGGCGGGGGTTTCTTCAGGCTTTGGGGAATTTCCAATGGGGGGACGAACCTCTCCTGGAAAGATGTTAAAATTAAAATTTTCCTCACTAAAACGTAATGCCAAAATTTCAAAAAAACATAAACCCTTTGGGGGGGGTTTTTAAAACCCCCCCCATGTTATGGGGTGCCCAAAAAAAATCCCAAAAAAAAAAAAAAAAAATTCTCAATTTTCCTGTTTTCCTTTTCCATTTCCCGACATAGACAAAAGAAAGTAAACCACAACGCTGTAAACATCTTTTTTAGACGATACTTTTGAAACACAAAAATGTCCCCCGGGGGCCCCCGACTGTTTAACAGCCTCCCCCCAGCAATAAGGGCCCTTAAAAAGGGAAGACCCCTGGTTTTCCTTTCCAAAAAGGGGGGCTGGGCAGAAAACCCAAAGACGGTTCCAGATCAGCCCGGGGGTGGGTTTGTGTTTTTTTTACGTGTGGCCCCCAGTACCGCCTCGTTGATCAGGACCTGAACCACCGGGGGTCCGGGGCTGGGGCCGGCCGCGGAACGTTGATCCCCGGGAAAAGCCCTCCAGGGAAAACTCCAGGTAAAGGGGAAAAACCTTTTTTCCCCCCGGGTCAAGGTGGAATAACAGTAAAGAAAATTTTTTTATAATGGGTTTTTGAAGGAAACCTTTCAATAGGCTACAGGACCAAGGGCAACTTATCATAGTAAAAAGGGTTTTAAACAGCTTTTTGCCCCAAGATTCCATTACTCAGTTTTTTGGCACAAAACTGGAAAAATTTTTCCTCTTATTTTTTTTCTGGTTTTCGCCTGGAAACATTTTTGGGTTTAAAGAAAGAAAATTTAAAAAGTTTTTTAAAAAGAAAAAAACCACTACTCCTGCAAGTTGTGATAAGCCAACTGGGTGGCTATTTGGACCTGCGGGAAAATTACAAACCCAAAAAGTCTTGTTCCCCAGGAAGCTTGGGGGAACCGGACATCAATAAAGTAAATTTTACCCCACCAAAAAGTTTTTAAAAATTTCTTAAATTCCCGCGAAGCCTGGTTTATAAAAACCAAAAATTTGCGGGCCTGAGGCGGGGGTTTGTGAACTAAAATTTCCGCGGCTGGTAACCAAGCGCGTTTGCAAGGGCCAATGAATATCCACCCACGGGAAAATCACCGTTTAAACTACCAAACCCAGGTGGGGAAAGAACCCGCGGTTAGAGAGTCCAAAAACTCCAGACCGAAGTTTACCACAGGGCCCGCGGCTAAAAATAAAGTCATCCCCAAATAGGGTTAAATTTTTAAACCCAAAGGGGAAAGTTAAATTTAAAAACCACTGTGTCATTTACGGGTTTTTCCGGGGAGTCACCAAACCTACTCACTAAACCCCGGGAATCCCCCACTAATTAATTTTTTTTCCTTTTTACACCCCCTCAATCATCCTCAACCCCCAAAAAACCCACTGACAAATTTTCCTTTTATCAACAATATCCTTCCTTTTGACCCCCCTCACTTTTCTAATTTTCCCCCACATCCTATCTTTCCCCTTTTTCTGAAAAACCCTTTTCCCTTTTTTTCTCCCACAACTTTAACTTATTTCCCAGAACCAAACCCTCCCCCTTTTTTCTCCCTTAAAACCCCCCTCTGTTTTTTTCACCCCAAATTTTCTTTTCCTACTTTTGTCGGGGAAAACCCACCTCCTTCCCCAATTTCCCTACCCTTCTCTTATTTTTGGCCCCCCCTCTTTTTACCCCATCTTCTTTTTTCAAATTTCCTTTCCCTTTTTTTTTCCCCCACCTTTTTTTCTCCCTTATCCGTTTCCCCCTTTTTCCGCGTCGGTCTGAAAAACTTCCTTTCAAAAAGAGAAGTAAAATAGTATCTACCCCCCGGGGTGGGCTTCTACTCACTAAAACCCCCTTTCCTTTATCCATTCCTCTCTCCGTTTAAAAAATTATATATATATATATATTTTAATTTTATATATATATAAATATATATAAAATAAAATATATATTATAATATATATATAAAATAAATATATATATATAATGTCGTGCCCAAATGTAAACTGGGGCAAAAAGCAAAACCATTTAAAATTAATTTCCCTTTTTGAAATTTTCCCCTTAAACGTTTTAAAAAAATTTTTTTTCATTAATGTTAATGAAAAAAAAATTTTTAAATTTTTCAAAAAAAAAAAAATCTTAGGGAAAAATTTCCCAACCTTTTTTATAACAAGAGCCCAATTTAAATTTTCCCAACCCCCAAATAAAAATATTTTGGATTTGGGTTTTTAGGGAATTTAAAAGCTAAAAAAACACAGTGGGAAAATATTTTTTTTTTTTTTGTTGGTTCAGAAAATTTTGGCGAAATTTTTGCATACACAAATTTTCCACTTGTCCTATAGGGAAAAAGAGCGGCTAAATTTAACCAAAAACGCAGTTTTGCCTAATTTTGGGACGACAAAAATATAAAAAAAATATAATAAATATTATATATTATATTTTATAAAATATATATATAAATAAATATATAAATATATATTTTGTTGTGGGTGTGTGTGGTTTTGTGTGTGTTTTGTGATTGTGTGTTGGGGTGTTTTTTGGTGGTGTGTGTGGGTGTGTGTGGGGTGAAAACACCTAGTTGAGGTTTGGGGGGGGTCGAGGGCCGAGCTCCTTGGGGCCCCCCCCCTTTTACTGAACGTACTAATCCCCTTTTCCCTAGCCGTGAGCTTTTTCAAAACCTCTGCTTAAAGCTATGTATGGATCCTGCCTCCCACAAACGCTTTTCCCCAAAATATTTTCCCCTTAAAGACTATCTGTGGGTGAAGAAATACTTCCCCAAAATCCCGTGATTCAACCCGTGTCTTTCAGCTTCCAACTTTTGCCCCCCCTTGTTACGTGTCCAATCTCTGGAACATCCTTTCTTTTTTCCCCCCTTGCAATTCCCTCTCAGTATTTTGTTGTCGTTAAACATTTCCCCCCCATCTCCCCCTTCCCCCAGGCGCCGGTTTATTTCCCCCCAAAACCCCTCCCGTAACATACCCTTTGCTCGGGGCAGTTTTTGTTGCAAACCTTTTCACTTTCTCCAAATTTTTCTTCACCTTTCTTTTCTAGGTGTGGGTTTCCCAAACTGGGGCCGCCCTACTCCAAAATGGGGCTAACGGGAAAAACGGTGTACAGGGGGCCAGAATAAAATTTCCTTTTTAAATGTCCGGGAAAGCGGGCTGAGGTTTGCTAGGGGCCCCCTTTTGCTGCCCGCAGTTTTTTTGGGTTATTTTCGCTTCAGGAATGCGCCTGGGTTAAACTCCCCCCCAAGACTTTTTTCCTTGAGTGAGGTTTTTTAGTCTCTGACCCCCCCCCAACTGTACTTTCCCTCGCGGGCCCCTTTTCCCTTTTCCCCCAAACACATGACTTTTTCCCCTTTGGGGATTGAACCCAGGAGCCAAATTTCTGGACCAGGGCTGCAGCCTTCCAGATTTCCCTTTTTTATTTTTGCCCGGTCTTCCCATCGAAATGAAAACCCTTTTCATCAAATTCACGTCATCTACAAACAGGGACAACCTCAGATCCCATTCCTTCCGCATGTCGTTTAAAAAATACCAAAACAGCACGGGGCCAGGGTGGGGCCCCCGCGGGACCCCCCCTGGTCACAGGTGCCCACCTGACCCCCTCGCCACGTACCATACTCGCTGCTTTTCCCCTTTCCCGACAAGTATTCCCAAACCATTGTAGTGCCCCTTTCCCCGTTTATCCCTGCTTGGTCCTTTCCCTTTTTTCAACCAATCTCTTGGTGGAACTGTTCAAACGCCTTTTGGTGTGTGTGGTTTGGGGTGTTTTGGGGGTGTTTGTGTGTGTGGTTGTGTGTGGGGTTTTTGTGTGTGGGGAAAAAAAAAACCACGGGGGGGGTAAATGATCCCTCTAGGGGCCTTTCATTGTTGCAATCAAAACTTCACATTGGGTTGCAAATTTGAAGAAAAGAGGAAAGGGTATCCAAGAAACACGATCCCATAAAAGAAAAAAAAAAAAATTTAAACGTTAAAGAAAAAAATTTTAGAAAGGCCTTTTAATTTTTTAAAAGAGTTTTGCTAATTAAAAAACCCGTTTTTTACATAATTTGGCAAGGATTGGTTTATGAAAACTTGTTTTTCCCCCATAATTTATATTTTATATATGGGGTTTAAGACCCAGGGGGGGATTAAAAAAATAAAAAAAAAAACACAAGTTGGGGTTTGCACAGTTTCTCTTTGCGAACGGGTGTTCTTTTTTGGGGATTCCAAAGGGAAATTGGGAAAATTGCGGGGTTTTTTTGGGAGGGTATGTAAAAAAAAAAGAAAATAAAAAGTGAATATTTTGGAAAAAAGAAAGGGGATGAGGGGGAAAAAAAAGAATCAGGTAACGAAAAATTGGAAAACAGAAAAGGAGGGGAGAGTAATGGAGGAAGTGAATTATTAAATTTTTTTATTAAAAACACGGGGCCCTTTTTCCACCAAGGGGAGGGGGCCCGAAAAAGAAAAATTTTCAACCCCTCCTTTTACTCCCTCCCCTGTCTTGCCAAAATGGGGGGGGGGGGGGGTCATTAAACACCCACAGTTAAAAAACTTCAACATTAAACACCCCCCCCCCCCCCCAAACCTCAGAGGGCAGACAAATGTACTTTTCCCTTTTCCAGGAAATCCCAAACCCGGGCCCGCCGGTTTTTTCCCCGAAATTCCTTCACAAATAGTACTCTACTCAAAACCCAACAACACGTCATTTTCCCATCTATCACCTCAACACATGCTTGGGGTGGAAGTCCAACCCCTCGCACACAAAACCCCCTTTTTCCCCTCCCCTTTCCAAAACCCTTTTTTTAAAAAAATTGGGCACAATTTTGGCCCAAAATCTTTGGGGATCTTTATTGTAGACTATTCGCCAACCAGTTGGGTTTACAATACAAAAATTCCCGGGCATAATTTGAAGACATTAAAACTATATACAAAAGATAAGGTAATCAGTCCCTCAACCTTGGAGATGGTGTGAAGAGCACCGTAGTCGTGGAGGTTCTGGAGCAGAGGCAAGGAGGCTGGTGCTTATATACTAACGTCAGGTGGAAAGGGACGGGTAGCAGACGAGGGCATAGTCGATGGTAGGCGTTATTGTATACCATTTTGTACAACCTTTCCTAAGCCGACCTCTACCCCAGCCTTTCCTACACTACAGATTTATACACTCTCGAAGTAATTCTTTCAGGGCCTGATGAACTAGGTTGTTAGTGCTGGCCGTATGTATTCCATCGTAGGAACCACGACCCAGCTGATCCGGCACTGACTTTTAGGTATTTGTCCAGCTCCCTCTTGAAGATAACCAGGGGTCAATTGGTAATGCCCCTTATGGCTGGTGGGAGACTGTTGAATAGTCTTGGGCCCCGAACACTTATTGTGTTTTCTCTTAGTGTACCAATGGCACCCCTACTTCTCAATGGGCGTAAGTTGCTTTCGTAGGAAGTGATTTCTGTTTGCAGATTAGGGACCAGTCCCTCTAGGATTTTCCAGGTGTAAATAATGAAGTATCTCTCGTCTGCACTCCAGCGAGCACAAGTCAAGTGCTTTCACGTGTTCCCAGTAGTTATGGTGTTTGATGGAATTGATATGTGCAGTAAACGTTCCCTGTACATTATCTTGATCTGTGATTGCACCTGCCTTGAATGGAGCTGTTGGTGTACAACAATATTCCAGCCTAGAGAGAACAAGTGATTTAAAAAGGATCATCACTGGCTTGGCATCTCTTGCCTTGAAAGTACTCATTATCCATCCTATCAATTTCCTCGCAGATGTGATAGTGGCACTGTTATGATCCTTGAGATCCTCAGATTCCAGGTGCTTCACTACTTTTCCGCTCTGTT
>NC_069426.1:3296403-3358358 GCF_026875155.1 Cherax quadricarinatus
AACTCCTCTCCTCCTCAACTCCATCTTCCCCAACTCCCTCCCCCAACTCCCTCCTTCCCAACTACTTCCTCCCAACTCCCTCCTCCCCAACTCTCTCCTCCTCAACGGCCCCTCCCCAACCCTCTCCTCCCCAACTCCCTCCTCCCCAACTCCCTCCTCCCCAACCCCCTCCTCTCCAACTCCCTACTCCAAAACTCCTACTCCCAACACCCTCCTCCTCAACTACCTTCTCCCCAACTCCCTCTCCCCAACTCCCTCCTCCAAACTCCCTCCTCTCCAACTCCCTCCTCCCAACTCCCTTCTCCCCAACTCCTCCTCCCAACTCCCTCTTCCCCAACTCCCTCTCCCCAACTCCATCCTCCCCAACTACCTCCTCCTAAACTCTCTCCTCCCCAAATACCTCCTCCCAACTCCCTCCTCCCCAACTCCCTCCTCCCCAACTCCCTCTTCCCCAACTCCCTCCTCCCCAACTCCATCCTCCCCAACTCCTCTTCCCAAACTCCCTCTTCCTCAACTCCCTCCTCCCCCAAATCCCTCCTCCCAACTCCCTCCTCCCCAACTCCCTCTTGGCAACTCCCTCTCCAACTCCCTTCTCTCCAAAACTACCTCCTCCCCAACTCCTTCTATCCAACTCCCCCCTCCTCAAAAGGCCATTCCCCAACCCACTCCTCCCCAACTCCTCCTTTCCAACTCTCTCTTCCCCAACCCCCTCCACCCCAACCCCTCATCCCAACTCCCTCCTCCCAACACCCTCCTCCCCAACTACCTCCTCCCCAACTCCCCTCCCCCAACGCCCACCTCCCAACCCCTCCTCCCCACTCTCCCCTCCCCAATCCCTTTCCCCCCCAACTCCCTCCCCAACTCCTCCCTCCAACTCCCTCCTCCCCAACTCCCTCCTCCCAACTTCCTCCCCTCAACCTCCCAACTTCCTCTTCCCAACTCCCTCCTCCCCAACTCATTTCTCCCAACTCCCTCCTCAAATCCCTCCTCCCCAATCCTCCTCCCAACTCCTCCCAACACCCTCCTCCCAAATCCCTCCTCCCCCCAAATCCCTCCTCCCAACCCCCTCCTCCCAAACTCCCTCCCCAATTCTTCCCCCCACACCCCCCTCCCAACTCCTTTCCCCCCCAACTCTCTCCTCCCCAAAATCCTCCTCCCAACTTCCCCTCCTCCTCCCAAATCCCTTTCCCAAACTCCCCCTTTCCTCCAATCCTCCTCCCCAACTCCCCCTCCCAACTCCCTCCTCCCAACTCCCCTCCTCGCAACTCCCTCCTCCTCAACTCCCTCCTCCTAAATCCCCTCCTCCCCAACTCCCTCCTCCACAACTTCCTCCTCCCAACCCCCCTCCCCAACTCCCTCCTCTCCAACTCCCTCCTCCCCAACTCCCCCTCCCAACTCCCTCCTCCCAAACTCCCTCCTCCCCAATCCCTCCTCCCCAACACCCTCCTCCCAACTCCTCCCCCCCCAACTCCCTCCTCCCAACTCACTCCTCCCCACTCCACTCTCACCCCTCTTCCCAAACTCCCTCTACCTCAACTCCCTCCTCCCCAACTCCCTCCTCCAACTCCCTTCTCCCAAACTCCCTCCTCCCCCAAATTCCTCCTCCCCTATTCCCTCCTCCCCAACTCCTTCCTTCCCCCCAACTCCCTCCTCCCCAACTCCCTCCTCCACAACTCCATCCTCCCCAACTCCCCCTTTCCCAATCCCTCCCCCCAAGCTCACTCCTCCTCAAATCTTCCTCCTCCTCACCCCGCTCCTCCCCAACTCCCCCCTCCATAACTACATCCCCCCAAATCCCTCCTCCCCAACTCCCTCCTCCCCAACTCCCCTTTCCCCCCAATCCCCTTCTCCAAACTCCCTCCTCCCCCAACTCCCTCTCCCCAAAATCCCCTTCCCCAACTCTTCCTCCTCAACTCCCTCCTACCCAGCTCCCTCTTCCCAAACTTTCCCCCCTCCCCAACTCCCTCCCCTCCTCAACTTCCTCCCACCAACTCCCCCCCTCCCAACTCCCTCCTCCCCAACCCCTCCTCCCTAACTCAATCTTCCCCATCTCCCTTTTTGCCCCAACTCTCTCCTCTCAAATTCCCCGTCCTCTACTCCCTTCTCCCAACTCCCTCCTTCCCCAAATCTCCTCCTCCCCAACTTTCCTTCTCAACTCCTTTCCCCCACCAACTCCCTCTCCCCCAACTCATTCCACTGACTCCCTCCCCCCAACTACCTCCTCCCCAACTCCCCTCCGCAACTTTCCTCCTCCCAACTCCCTCTTCCCCAACTCTTTCCCCCCCTTCAACCTCCTCCTCAACTACCTCCTCCCCATCTCCCTCCTCCCCAACTCCCTCCTCCAACTCCCTCGTCCCAACTCCCTCCTCCCAACTCCCTCCTCCTCCAAATCCCTCTTCCCCAACTCCCTCCCCAAACCCCCCCTCCTCAATACCTGCTCCCCAACTCCTCCTCCCCAACCCCTTTCCAACTTCCTCCCCAACTCCCTCCTCCCCAACCCCTCCTCCCAACTTTCTCCTCCAACTCTTTCTTTCCCCCAAATCCTTCCTCCCCAACTCCCTCCTTCCCAACTACCCCTCACCAACTCCCTCCTCCTCAACTCCTCCTCAACTTCCCACTCCCCAACTCCCTTCTCCCCAACTCCCTCCCCCAACACCCTCCTCACAATTTCCTCCTCCCCAACTCTTCCCCCCCCCAACTCCCTCCTTCAAACTCCCTCCTCCTCCCAAATCCCTCTTCCCCTAACTCCCTTCTGTCATGTAGGGGGGTATTGGAACGTAGGGATATAATGGGGAATATGGGATTTGGGGAATTATTTGGCAGGGAGAGCAGGCGAGGTGTGAGGATGTTAGCGGAGGAGTATGAAAGGCAGTGTGACCACCACACACTCCATTAACTCTACACTACTCCCAACATATGCCCTCGCCCCTTCTTCACTCATTAAACATAATAAATATAAGAAGAGATAAATACGGGGACAGTGAATATTACATTCTATCAAACACAGTTTATTATTAATCCTTGTACAATAATATAATTTTGGGGAAAAGGAGAACATTATTGTGGTTTAGATAAATGGGATGGTATGTATAAGCAGTGAGACAGGGAATACAATCAATTTGACGAAAATGAATAAACTTACAATATAGTACAGAGGACAGTTCACTACAGGAACTAAGCCACAGGTCCCAAGACCTACACAGCACGAGTACTGCTCCAAGCCAGTACTCTGCCCAATGTCTCCAACAGTCTCCTCCAGAGACTTCAGCAGCCTTCTCCCGAGCCCTGCACCCCAGCAGCAGCTCCGCTCGAAGTCTCTGCTCAGGAGCTCTGCACCCCAGCAGCAGCTCCGCTCGAATCTCCCTACTCAGCTGTTCCTTGGGCTTTTATGGTGGTCCAAGCACCCTCCACAACCACGTGTACGACCTGACGCCTAGGTCTGACGCCGTCCAGAACAAAAGACCTCAGACGTGGGCGTGGCTACAGACGTTTGCCAAGGCAAGGTGTGACCATATAATTGGTTAAATTAGGTCTCCCCAGAGACCTCACAAGCCCAGCTGAACTACATCACATCCCTCTTTCTCCCCCATTTTAAAATATCTGAGAACTAGGACAATTTGTCCTAGTTATTAGACTATTTTAATCCTAACCCCTTAAATCTATTACAATACAAAGACAAAATTATACATAATACTAAATTATTCAATTACACATATTTCCCTCAACCTTCTCAACTACCACAAGGCAGCGTAATCAGTACACCTCGCAGTTGACCAGCCTAATAGTTGCTCTCTGGTGCAAAGCCTCCTTACCCGTCATTTCTTCTTAAACCTAAATTTCGGGCTCCAGTGCCTTCCCTACTTCTACTAGAAATGCACTAGCCAATGCTAGTCACCCTCGCATGTTATCCATTGGGCCAAACCTCTCTAGGCTTCTATGGCGTGGAAAACTGCTCCAACGGGTTGCATTCTTTCAAGTAACTGCAACTGGACCACTTCACGACCACCAAGGTCGCATTTTCGGCACACTTCACATGCACACTACAACATCTGAAAATCGAGACAGGGCAGGCATTGCTGCAAAGACCCTCCATTATCCTATGCCACTACTAGGATTCACTGGCCTCATAAAACAAGGCGGCCATAATCACTGGACCGTATTCAAGGTCACCTATTCACACAGGTAACACTAACACTTCTGGCAAGTCAAAGTAGGCTGGGGACATCTCACACTCTTAATTGTCTCTCATGGCTGGCAGGCCATCCCCGCATACTGGTCGTACAGGTCGACCAGCAAGGCAGGACACACCTCCATACCGCCCTTGAAAGCAGGCTGGTCCCAGCAGCTGGAGTCCATCTCCGCGGCTCACGTCCTTCCACATCTCTGAGGATGGCAGCTCCTTCATAGTAGATTCTCCTGTCCTGGCACACCAGCCAGAATCCCTCACACACCACTGCAGCATCACCGCCATCTCCTCCTGAGCTAGGCAGCATCGCAGCATCACAGCACGGCCACAGCATATCCATCATCACAGCACGGCCGTATCACAGCAGCACACAGCACGGCCGTATCACAGCAACACACAGCACGGCCACAGCATCGCAGCAAAACTACAGCATCGCAGCACGGTCCCAGCATCACAGCACGGTCGCAGTGTCTCAACATCACAGCACGGCCGCAGCATCTCAACATCACAGCAGCACACAGCACAGCCACAGCATCACAGCACGGCTACAGCATCTCAGCACGGCCACAGCATAGCAGCACGGCTACAGCATCTCAGCAGTAGCAGGCTATGGTCAGTTGCTCGAGGTGAGGTGAGGTCACTTCAGGTCATCAACAGCAGGTGCAGTCACCGATCCCTGGCAACTGCTGGTAACTGGCGGTCCGCAGGTAATGGTCACAGAGGCTGGGTGACGCAGACAGACACCCACTACACTGGATGACAGACCAGGGCAGCAATACATCTACTGGGGCACATCAGCTAGGTGACTGGGCATATCAGCTGGGTGACTTCTCGTTCCTCTGTAAATATTCAATTTCGGCCAGTAATTGCTTCCCCCAAAAGTCTCACCCAAATACTGATATTCTCCACCATTTATCTCAAACCAACAACCAACTCCACCGTCTGAAAAAAGGTCAGTTAAGGTCACTAGGATTATAATATCACACTGATATTTACTTTAACTTTACACACACAAGAAAAAAAATGGTAGCATAACATAAGTATAACCGAGCAGTCAAAAATAAGGCACATGGGACTGGTTCCTACTATAAAAATAATAAGAACCACCACCGCTTAGACACCATGTGAGACCTCTACCCACTCTACCTGAGATATCCCAGCTAGTGAGCACGTCCCCTGTATATCCCAGTGCTTAACAGAATAGGGAATAGCATATGAAGGTACAAATAAAAATTGGAACTATGGCTATAGTTTACTTAATAACAAAAAAAGGGCTAGAATACAACATATCCTGATGGAAATTTACACAATATAACAATTGACCTATGAGACTTATTACCAGGGGGAAGGGTAGATGTTATCAGTAACACGGACTAGTACTCACTCTTAATTCACTGACCAGCTGACCCGAGATTCCCAATGCTTGGTCCACTACACACGCGGCTGTCCAGAGCTCTCGCTCCCCGGACCTGTCACCAACAACCTCTTTGCTCCGCTGTTCCCTGGGCTTATATCGTGGTCCAAGCACCCTCCACAACCACGTGTACGACCTGACGCCAAGGTCTGACGCCGTCCAGAACAAAAGACCTCAGACGTGGGCGTGGCTACAGACGTTTGCCAAGGCAAGGTGTGACCATATAATTGGTTAAATTAGGTCTCCCCAGAGACCTCACAAGCCCAGCTGAACTACATCACACCTCTTCCCCAACTCCCTCCTCCTCAACTCCCTCCTACCCAACTCCCTCCTCCCAAACTCCCTCCTCCCCAACTCCCTCTTCCTCCTCAACTTCCTCCTCCCCAACTCCCTCCTACCCAACCCACTCCTCTGCAACTCTCTCCTCCACAACTCCTTCCTCCCAACACCCTCCTCCCCAACTACCTCCTCCCTAACTCCCTCCTCCCAACTCCCTCCCCTCCCCAACTCTCTCCTCCCCCAACTCCCTCCTCCCCAACTCCCTCCTCCCCAACTCCCTCCTCCCCAACTCCCTCCTCCCCAACTCCCTCCTCCCCAACTCCCTCCTCCTCAACTCCCTCCTTCCACTTCCTCTTCCCCAACTCCCTCCTTTCCATCTCCCTCCTCTCCAACTTTTCCCTCCTCCCAAATCCTCCTCCCCAACTCCCTCCTCCACAACTCCCTCCTCCCAACACCCTCCTCCCCAACTACCTCCTCTCCAACTCCCTCCTCCCAACTCCTTCCTCCCCAACTCCCTCCTCCCAAACTCCCTCCTCCCAATTCCCTCCTCCCCAACACCCTCCTCCCAAACTCCTTCGTCCCAAACTCCCTCCTCCCGAACTCACTCTTTCTCAACTCCATCCTCCCAAACTCCCTCTTCCCAAAACTACCCTCTTCCTCAACTCCCACCTCCCCAAACTCCTCCTCCCAACTCCCTCCTCCCAACTCCCTTCTCTCCAACTCCCTCCATCCTCAACTCCTCCTCCTCAAACTTCCTCCTCCCCAACTCCCTCCTCTCAAAACTCCCTCCTCCTCAACTTCCTCCTCCCCTATTTCCCTCCTCTCCCCAACTCCCTCCTCCCAACTCCCTCCTCCCCAACTCCATCCTCCACAACTCCATCCTCCCCAACTCCCTCCTCCCCAATCTCCCTCCTCCCATATCTCCCCCCCAACTCCCTCCTCCTCAACTTCCTCCTCCCCAACTCCCTCCTCCCAATTCCCTGCTCCCCATCTCCCTCTTCCCCAACTCCCTGCTCCCCAACTTCCTCCTCTTCAACTCCCTCCTCCGCAACTCCTCTTCCCCAACTGCCTCATCCCGACTCCCTCCCCCCAACTTCCTCCTCACCAACTCCTCCTCCCCAACTCCCTCCTCCCCAACACCCTTTCCCCAACTCCCTCCTCCGAAACTCCCTCCTCCTCAACTTTCTCCTCCCCTACTCCTTCGTCCGTAACTCCCTCCTCCCCTACTCCCTCTTTCACAACTCCCTCCTCCCCAACTCCCTCTCCTCAACTTCCTCCCCCAACTCCGTCCTGTCAACTTCCTTCTCCCAACATTCTCCTCCCCAACACTCTCCTCCCCAATCCCTCCTCTCAACTTCCTCCTCTCAACTTCCTCCTCCCCAACTCCCTCCTCCCCAACTCCCTCTTTCCTCATCTCCCTCCTCCCAACTCCCTCCTCCTGAACTCCCTCCTCTGCAAATCCCTCTTCCCCCAAACTCCCTCCTCCCCAATCTCCCTCCTTTCCCAACTCCTCCTCCCAACTCCTCCTCCCCTTACTCCTTCCTCCCTTAACTCCCTTCTCCCCAAAACCTCTTCCCCAACTTCCTTCTCCCCAAATCCCTCTTCCACCAACTCCCTCTCCCTCAAATTGCTCTTCTCCTACTCCTCCTCCCAACTCCCTCCCTCCCATCCCCTCCTCCTCAACTTCCTCCTCCCCAACTCCCTCCTCCTCAACTTTCTCCTCCCCAACTCCCTCCTCCCCAACTCCCTCCTCCCCAACTTCTTCACATTAGTCTAAAGACATAAATCATTTCTTAAATATTTTCTCATTATTCAAATTTAATCATTCATCTGTATTCATAAGGACAATAATTAAATAATTTTTTACCATTATTTAAACAAGTTGAGATAAAAATTGACGCCTAAAAAGTAAATTAATTTCATTTTTTTTAGTAGGACTTGAGTCCTGGAGATGGGAAGTACAGTGCCTGCACTCTGAAGGAGGGGTGTTAATGTTGCAGTTTAAAAACTGTAGTGTAAAGCACCCTTCTGGCAAGACAGTGATGGAGTGAATGATGGTGAAAGTTTTTCTTTTTCGGGCCACCCTGCCTTGGTGGGAATCGGCCAGTGTGATAATAAAAAAAATAAATTATTTAAATCTCGTGTAAGTCTTTTTTTTTCGGGTCGTCTACCCAGTTTCTGGATTTACAATAAGCGAGTCACCCGGGGCAGCAGGTTTCCTGGCTTGCATCGTCTCTTGCAACACTACCTGTCTTGCAACACTACCTGTCTTGCAACACTACGTGTCTTGCAACACTACCTGTCTTGCAACACTACCTGTCTTGCAACACTACCTGTCTTGCAACACTGTGTCGTTGCTCAGCTGGTGTAGACGCAACACATGCAAACACAGATGAAAGTTGCCAGGTGGAACACTGTCGAGGACAGAGTTCATCACCTCGGGTAATACTTAGCACTTACTGCACAGATAAGTAAGACTTGTGTGCAACAGTTAGGTGCCTGTGTTCCGAAACGTTTCGCCTGTTGTGTAGGGAAAACGTTCCAGGATAAAGATACCTAACTGTCACACACTTTATACTCTCCTTCATTCGCTGATGCACATAAATTTTATCGGTCATATTCTCGCGCACAACATACACTAATTGCTACACACTTCGTTATACCGTTTAACTCCTTGTCCAGAAATGATGTAAACAAGGCGCCAGTGCCGCAACTTGCAGCTGGTCGAGAACCTGTAGTCAGCCAGGACACTTCTCGAGCAGTCCTGAAATACATACCTTAGTTAGTGTACATGTATCAGTTACAGCTCTCTCGCAGTACCTGCAATTACTGGGAGGAAAGCACTTTGAAATGTACTCCTTGGAACATAGGCGAGAAAAGTACATCATAATTTGCACCAAACCTTTGCACCAAAATTATTCTGTATGAAAGTAAAAGACAGCAGAGGATGCAAAGTACCCAGGTGAAGAACAGGAACATGACGAGTACTCAAACCTGATAAATACCTGAAAGATGTTTCCGAGGGCCAGTGCCCCCGAGGCCCAGTCTCAGATTAGGCCTTCTGGTAGAAGGCCTAGTAAGTCCTTAACTGATTTGAGGAACTTTTCAGGTTCCCTCTTGGAGACAACGAGAGGTTTATTGGTAATTTTTTCTCTAATGAATGGAGCTAGGGCGATGAAGAGTCGGGGACCTCTAACATTCATCATGATGAATGCTTTTGTCAACCGACAAGTTCAAGTACTGAGACACTTATGTAACATATGGGAATCTTTATTGAAGAAACGTTTCGCCACACAGTGGCTTCATCAGTCCAATACAAAGTAGAAATGGGTAAAGAGAGAGAGGAGATTGAGGTAATCAGTCCCTCAACCTGGAATCGATGTGTTCAGTCCATCACTCTTGTAAGAAGTACGGCATAGGGCCAGAGAGGTGGCTTATATACTGCTTATATTTCTACTTTGTATTGGACTGATGAAGACACTGTGTGGCGAAATGTTTCTTCACTAAAGATTCTGATATGTTGCTTAAGTATCTCAGTTCTTCAACACTCATCGTGTTCTCTCTTAACTTGTCGAGCCCTTGCTTAGGAAGAATTCGATAAATGATTTTTCGTTACAGTTAATGTTCCTGCCGCCTACTCCCTAACCAAGTCTCCTGGAGGATCAAGGCTTGTTCAACCAGACTGTTACTGTTTGCCACACATAATCAAGTACAGTTCATGCAGTCCGCCTTCTTATAAAACATGACAGTCTTGTATAACAGCTGGGAAAATAAAATGGGTGGGTCGGATTGGGCTGTCTTGGAGGACAGTGCACCAGATGGGGCTGGTGGTGTCCTGGAAGACAGTGCACCAGATGGGGCTGGTGGTGTCCTGGAAGACAGCGCACCAGATGGAGATAGCGGCCCTGGTGATGAAACAGGTAAAGACAACGTTATACAATTTCCAGAGGTACAAAGTAGCAATACTACTGGAGATGGAACAATAGGGGATGATGCCTCAGGGAATAATGTCGACACATTACTAGTAAAAAGTAGTGGAAGCACTGGTGTCTGTACAATGCCCATGGTGACACTCTTCAAATCGCTAGTGCTCCCTCACTTAGAATATTGCTCATTGCTGACGGCCCCGTTCAGGGCAGGAGAAATATCGGAGCTGGAACAAATACAGAGATCGTTTACGGCTCACATTATGCCAGTAAAGCACCTAAACTGCTGGGAACGCCTGCAAGTCTTGAACATGCACTCATTGGAGCGGAGGAAAGAGAGGTACATGATAATATATACCTGGAAGGTACTCGAGGGCTTGGTCCCAAATCTGAACACTGCCATAACAACATACTGGAGTGAGGGATATGAGGAGCAGGGGTGCAGTGGGGACAATAAGGGAACACTGTATCAACATCCGGGGTCCCAGACTTTTCAACATCTTACTAGAAGATATCAGAAACACTGCTGGAACAAGTGTTGAAGCCTTCAAGAGGAAACTAGACAAGTATCTTCACCAGGTGCCAGATCAACCAGGCTGTGATGGATATGTGGGGCAGCGGGCCTCCAGCAGCAACAGCCTCAGAGAGTAGATATACTCTCGAAATTCTTCAAAGGTATATCAGAGGTAAAGGGTTGTAGGTAGTTGGGAAACAGAAAAAAAGTGTACCAGTAGGGAACGCAGCTACAAAAAATCCTGGCAAACAAAAATCTACTCAATGTAAATTCTATGCCTTGGGTATCTGCAGGCATGGTATATTTGGAAAAACAGATGGGATATGCACTTTTGACCATCCCAAAAAATGTCGCACCCACATGACAACAGGAGGTGCAATTCTTCTTCTTGTAACTTATTTCACCCTGAAATGTGTCACTCATCAGTCCATGAAAGAAAATGCTACAACGTATACTGCCAGACACACAATCTGAAGGGGACAAAAAGGTACGGATCACCCAGACCATGAGAAACAAAAGAGAGGAGCCAAAACCTTTCCAGAGAAGGAGGTTTTTAGTGCCCGGAAATAAAAAACACTGGCGAAAATGACAGAGATCTTACACCAAGAGAACTCACTTCTGGATCAGAGGCATGGTCATTGGCCTCCACTCCAGAACAACAGATGTTAATGCCAGCAAACAAAGTCCCCCTAAATTCCATCAATATAACGACATTTATCTTTGTAAACATACAGGGTCTAAAGCCATCAACAAATAACAAAATACCTTACATTACGGGACTGCTCACAGAGTCAAATGCAATGTTTGCAGCTTTCACAGAGACCCACAAAAGGAATCACTTTGACAGAGAAATATGGATCCCAGGTTATAACCTATTCAGATGCGACAGACTAAACAGGCAACAAGGGGAAGTTGGCCTTTATGTCACAAAGTCGCACATATGCTCAGAACTACTAAACACCTCAAATGACGTAGTAGTTAAGTTTGGGCAGCACAGATCAAAAACCAGAACCTTGTCATTGTGGTTGTATACAACTTCCGGATGCAACTTCCCTGCAATTCCAAGAACACCCTTTGAAAACTGAGCACTGTCTGGAAAATCTCCCAACGCATATCCCAGACATCTTGCTAGTGGCAGATTTCAACTTGAGATACCTGATATGGAGGAGTGTAGCAAATAATGTTTTAGCAGAGATCACCCAGGAGGCAGCTCAGATGAAAATTCACACACACGAGCCATTAATTAAATCTCTGCACAAAATTCACCTTAAACCAGCAAATAATAGAGCCTACAAGAATAAAAAATGTTGGACCTCACATTCTTTAACAACGACGATCTGACACATAATATAACAATATCGAAGACAATACACTCAGATCACAACATAATAGAGGTACAGTCACATATGCACAGGGATCCTAACCAGATAAACGTAATCATTTATGAGGGTGCCGTCACAAAATTCAACTTCAGTAACAAAAACATGCCATGGAAACAAGTCAACCATGTTCTAAATGAAACAAGCTGGGAAGATATCCTAAACAACACGGATCCGAACCTTTGCCTAGAAAAAATGAACTCTCTGGCACTTGAGGTCTGCTCAAGGCACATTCCATTAAAAAAGGGAAAGAGAAGATGTATACTAGAAAGAGAGAGACGCTCCCTATATAGACGAAGGCAAGGAATCAAAGAGCTGCTGAGAGACGCCAGTATATCTGAAAATACGAAGGGAGGTACAGGTCAGAGAAATAGCAAATATTAAACTTAAGCTTAAAGAACCTTACAGGAGACAAGAATTTCAGGTAGTACTTAAAGCCATATAGGAAAACACTTCTTCTCTTATACCAAATCTAAGGGAAACAACATCCAGTACTGGACCCTTGCATACACGAAATGGGACCTACACAGATGACAGTAAAGATATGAGTGAGATACTAAAGTCCCAATACGACTCAGTGTTCAGCGAGCCATTAACTAGGCTAAGGGTCGACAATCTAAATTATTTTATTGTGACCGAGACCCAAAATTTGGTCATTTAAAAAATCTCTGATGTTATCGTAACACCACAAGACTTCGGAAAAGCAATTAATGACATGCCCATGCACTCTGCCCCAGGCCCAGACTTGTAAAACTCGGTGTTCATCAAGAAATGCAAGAAGCCCCTGTCACATGTCTTCAGCATTCTATGGAGAGGGAGCATAGACATGGGTCATCCCACAGCCACTAAAAACATCAGACAGCCCCACTCCACAAAGGTGGCGGTGCTCAGCCGCCAGCCAAGAAAGCTAAAACACAAAAACCTAGGGATGCATCTCCCTGTGTTACTGCTACTGCTCCACCACAACAACACTCCCAAGACATGAATAAGGACGAAATACCATCTCCAGAATTTGCTCATCGCCTCCAGGAGGGAACAGCCAAGTACACCCGCAACAGACCTGTGGCACTCACCACTGAAGAAGTGGCTCGTCGTCTTAGAGCCTCCCTAAGCCTTGTGGGCTTTCGACTACACCTCAAATGAGTAATTCAAGAATCTCCAGAATCGGTCTCGTGAAGACGGTACCCTCTAGAGATAATTAATGACCACTCACCATGAAGACAAGTTTCCCCAGCACTTTGCTGCTTGCTAAAGCTGGGGTGTGGCACCAATGAACTCTGTTTTCCGCCTCTGACTGTGCTACTGAAGATGCCAAGCATGAAGACACTTCCCTCTCGGGGAGTCAACGCAAGATAGAAGAAGTTACCCTCCAACTGGAGGGCCCAAGAGAGAAGAAAGAAGAATGAAGAAGACGAACGACACCCCCAGCCTGGGGGCCACCGCCGGGTCACCATCTGGAGAAGACCCGGGCCGGGAAGTACCGGCGAATCAACAAGAAGAAGAAGGTGGCGGTAAAGTAATTACAGAGAACTACAGATCGATGGCGCTAACATCCCATATTATAAAAATATTTGAAAGGGTTCTAAGAAGCAAGATCGCCAACCACCTAGATATCCACAACCCAGGGCAACACGGGTTTAGAGCAGGTCGCTCCTGCCTGTCCCAGCTACTGGACCACTATGAGAAGGTCCTGGATGCTTTAGAGCGTAAACAAAATGCAGATGTAGTATACACAGACTTCGTGAAAGCCGTCGACAAGTGCGACCATGGTATAATAGCGTACATGAGGCATAATAAAGGAATTACAGGAAAAGTTGGTAGATGGATCTATAACTTCCTAACAAATAGAACACAAATATCAATAGTAAACGGCTACGGTGAAAAACTCTGTTCCACAAGGCACGGTACTCACTCCCTTCCTGTTCCTCATCCTCATATCTGACATAGACAGAGATGTAAGCCATAGCTCCGTGTCTTCTTTTGCGGATGACATCCGGATTCCCACGACAATGTCCTCCATCGAAGACATCGCAAGGCTCCAAACGGACATCAACCAAATCTTTAAATGGATTACAGAAAACAATATGAAGTACAATGAAGAGAAATTTCAACTGCTCATATATGGGCTACTTGAGAAAAACAAAACTTTATCAGGGTATAAAACAAACTCTAACCACATAATAGACTGAAAAAAACTAATGTGAAGGATCTGGGAGTGATAATGTTAGAAGATCTCACCTGCAAAGACCACAACAATGTATCTACATTATCTGCTAGAAAAATGACAGCATGGATAATAATACACGGCACACATAAGTACGATAAAGCTCCCAAATTACTGGGAACATTTGAAGTCCCTTTATTTGTATTCCGTGGAACACAGTCGAGAAAGATACATGATAATATACATTTGGAAAGTCCTAAAGGGATTAGTACCAAACTTGCACACGAAAATCACTCTCTACGAAAAGAAAGGACTCAGCAGGAGATGCAACATTTCCCCAATGAAAAGCAGGGGCTCCACGTGTACACTAAGATATAACACAGTAAGTGTCAGGGGTCCAAGACTGTTCAACTGCCTCCCAGCATACATAAAGGGGATTACCAATAGACCCCTGGCTGTCTTCAAGAAGGCGCTGGACAGACACCTAAAGCCAGTACCTGATCAGCCGGGCTGTGGTTCTTATGTCGGTTTACGTGCCGACAATAGTAACAGGCTGGTTGATCAGACCCTGATTTACCACGAGACCTGGTCTCAGACCGGGCAGCAGGGGCGTTGACCCCTGAAACCCTCTCCTGGTACACTCCAGGTTGTCAGGCACTGATCTGAGGAACTTTTCCAGTTCCCTCGTGAAGACCAGTAGAGGTTTGTTGGTAACTGCCATATGCATGGAGGGAGGTTGTTGATGAGTCGGGGACCTCTGACACTCATCGAGTTCTCTCTTGTTGTATTAGTCGGCCTTTGTTTTTCAGTGGAGGTATTTTGCCCCTTCGTACATTGTACTACATGTGGCCGACAATAATAACCGGGTTGATCAGGTCTTGAGTCTCCAGAAGGACTGGTGTGTGACCGGGCTGCTGGAGCATTGATCACCAGAATTATCCTTTACTTACCCTTCAAATATCTTTCCCTCCCCAGGTACCATCTCTCCTACCTACCTATCCTCCCTCACTACCTACCCTACTTTTATCACTCCCTGTCTATCACCTTCCCTCTGCCTCTTCTACTTACCCTCCTTTTCCTTCTCTAACTCCTCCCTTTTCTCCTCTCACTCACCCAGTGCCTGCTCGTTGGCACCCACTCAGGAAGACACTGTGACGCTGGAGTCCAGGTGGCCTCTACCCACATGATTGATGCAAAGGTTAACACAGTCCAGGTAACCAAAGTGACCCATTTTTCACACTGATGAGAGGTAGGGAGTGAGAGTTTGTGTTCAAGTGTTAGAGAGAGAGAGAGAGAGAGAGAGAGAGAGAGAGAGAGAGAGAGAGAGAGACGGACAGAGACAGAAACAGTCAGATTAACAGACAAACAAAGATACAGGAGCACAGGTAAGCAAGGCGGACTGAACTGCCTAGGTTTTTGGCTGATTGACTGACTTGGTATGAACTGCCATGACCTGACATGACCTGATAATGGCTACCGGGGTCACTGACCTTTTGCTTCGGCCTTAGAATTATTGCTGCATTGAAGACCAAAAGTGAACCAAACTGCACAATCACATCAGAAAACCGTGAAGGAACAAGTGAAGGAAGAAGACTGTGAAGGAACAAGTGAAGGAAGAAAGGAAGATGAAGGAGAACGAATTTTTTTATGTATCTTTGACTTAATAAAAATTAGTGCAGTCAGTAGTGTGCTGCTACGCTATTCCTTGTGATAATTACAGCTGTTTCCTTGTCTTGTTCCATCAGGCGGGATGGTGCACATACAAGGATAGGTTAGGATAGGTTAGGTTAGGATAGGTTAGGTTAGGATAGGTTAGGTTAGGATAGGTTAGGTTAGGATAGGTTAGGTAGGATAGGTTTAGGTTAGGCTAGTTAGTGGGTTAGGTTAGGTTGGGTTAGGCTAGGTTAGGTTAGGTTAGGTTAGGTTAGGTAAGGTTGGGTAGGTTAGGTAGGTTAGGTTAGGCTAGGTTAGGTTAGGTTAGGTTAGGTTAGGTTAGGCTAGGTTAGGTTAGGTTAGGTTAGGCTAGGTTAGGTTAGGTTAGGCTAGGTTAGGCTAGGTTAGGTTAGGTTAAGCTACGTTAGGTTAGGTTACGTTAGTTAGGTTAGGTTAGGTTAGGCTACGTTAGGTTAGGTTGGGTTAGGCTAGTTAGGTTAGGTTAGGTTGGGTTAGGTTAGGTTAGGTTAGGTTAGGTTAGGCTAGGTTAGGTTAGGTTAGGTTAGGTTAAGCTACGTTAGGTTAGGTTACGTTAGGTTAGGTTAGGTTAGGTTAGGCTACGTTAGGTTAGGTTAGGTTAGGCTAGGTTAGGTTAGGTTAGGTTAGGTTAGGCTACGTTAGGTTAGGTTAGGTTAGGCTAGGTTAGGTTAGGTTAGGTTAGGTTAGGTTAGGTTAGGTTAGGTTAGGTTAGGCTACGTTAGGTTAGGTTAGGTTAGGCTAGGTTAGGTTAGGTTGGGCAAGGTTAGGTTAAGTTAGGTTACGCTAAGTTAGGTTAGGTTAGGTAAGGTTCGTCAGGAAACAGGAGAAGTGTTTCCTGACGCGGGTCGTAGTCATATGATGACCCACCGTTGGAACTTTTGGTCATCTGACAGAGGCCTTCCTCTGGCTTACCCCTCCAGCAGGATAAAATCGTAAAGTATTCCAGCAGGAATGCATCAACTACAAGATATTCTAAGGTGTTCTTGCATGGAGTTACCATCACTCGGGAATTACCATCCCTCGGGAGTTACCATCCCTTGGCAGTTACCATCCCTCGGCAGTTACCATCCCTCGGGAGTTACCATCCCTCGGTAGTTACCATCCCACGGGAGTTACCATCCCTCGGGAGTTACCATACCTCCGGAGTTACCATCCCTCGGGAGTTACCATCCCACGGGAGTTAGCATTCCACGGGAGTTACCATCCCACGGGAGTTACCATCCCACGGGAGTTACCATCCCTCGGGAGTTACCATCACTCGGGAGTTACCATCCCTCGGGAGTTACCATCCCACGGGAGTTACCATCCCACGGGAGTTACCATCCCACGGGTGTTACCATCCCTCGGGAGTTACCATCCCTCGGCAGTTACCATCCCTCGGGAGTTACCATCCCTCGGGAGTTACCATCACTCGGGAGTTACCATCCCTCGGGAGTTACCATCCCTCGGGAGTTACCATCCCACGGGAGTTACCATCCCACGGGAGTTACCATCCCTCGGCAGTTACCATCCCTCGGGAGTTACCATCCCTCGGGAGTTACCATCCCTCGGGAGTTACCATCCCACGGGAGTTACCATCCCACCGGAGTTACCATCCCACGGGAGTTACCATCCCTCGGGAGTTACCATCCCACGGGAGTTACCATCCCTCGGGAGTTACCATCCCTCGGGAGTTACCATCCCTCGGGAGTTACCATCACTCGGGAATTACCATCCCTCGGGAGTTACCATCCCTTGGCAGTTACCATCCCTCGGCAGTTACCATCCCTCGGCAGTTACCATCCCTCGGCAGTTACCATCCCTCGGGAGCTACCATCCCACGGGAGTTACCATCCCTCGGGAGTTACCGTCCCTCGGGAGTTACCATCCCTCGGGAGTTACGATCACTCGGGAGTTACCATCCCTCGGGAATTACCATCCCTCGGGAGTTACCATCCCACGGGAATTGCCATCCCACGGGAGTTACCATCCCTCGGGAGTTACCATCCCACGGGAGTTACCATCCAACGGGAGTTACCATCCAACGGGAGTTACCATCCCACGGGAGTTACCATCCCTCGGGAGTTACCATCCCTCGGGAGTTACCATCCCTCGGGAGTTACCATCCCTCGGGAGTTACCATCCCTCGGGAGTTACCATCCCTCGGTAGTTACCATCCCACGGGAGTTACCATCCCTCGGGAGTTACCATACCTCCGGAGTTACCATCCCTCGGGAGTTACCATCCCACGGGAGTTACCATTCCACGGGAGTTACCATCCCACGGGAGTTACCATCCCACGGAGTTACCATCCCTCGGAGTTACCATCACTCGGAGTTTACCATCCCTCGGAGTTACCATCCCTCGGGAGTTACCATCCCACGGGAGTTACCATCCCACGGGAGTTACCATCCCACGGGTGTTACCATCCCTCGGGAGTTACCATCCCTCGGCAGTTACCATCCCTCGGGAGTTACCATCCCTCGGGAGTTACCATCACTCGGGAGTTACCATCCCTCGGGAGTTACCATATCTCGGGAGTTACCATCCCTCGGGAGTTACCATCCCTCGGCAGTTACCATCCCTCGGGAGTTACCATCCCTCGGCAGTTACCATCCCTCGGGAGTTACCATCCCTCGGCAGTTACCACCCTCGGAGTTACCATCCCTCGGAGTTACCATCACTCGGGAGTTACCATCCCTCGGGAGTTACCATCCCACGGGAGTTACCATCCCACGGGAGTTACCATCCCTCGGCAGTTACCATCCCTCGGCAGTTACCATCCCTCGGGAGTTACCATCCCTCGGGAGTTACCATCACTCGGGAGTTACCATCCCTCGGGAGTTACCATCCCACGGGAGTTACCATCCCACCGGAGTTACCATCCCACGGGAGTTACCATCCCTCGGGAGTTACCATCAATCGGGAGTTACCATCCCTCGGGAGTTACCATCCCACGGGAGTTACCATCCCACGGGAGTTACCATCCCTCGGGAGTTACCATCCCTCGGGAGTTACCATCCCTCGGGAGTTACCATCCCTCGGGAGTTACCATCCCTCGGGAGTTACCATCCCTCGGGAGTTACCATCCCTCGGGAGTTACCATCCCTCGGGATAGCCTATTCCATACCCAGGAAAAATAAATACAACTTCTATGAAGGTGTCTCCATCATTCCTCAGCGGCGAGGGAAGAGAAATTGATTATACACAGGAGACAGAAGAGAGAAATAAAAGATGGAGGAAGAGAAATAGTTGTATTACAAAAACCTTAACTACATATAAACACACACACAACCACACACACACACACACGCACACACACACACACACCACGCACACACACAACACACACCACACACACACAACACACACACACACACAACACACACAACACACACACACACACACACAACACACACGCACACACACACACACACACACACACACACACACACCACACACACACACACACACACACCACACACACACGCACACCACAACACACCACACACACACACACACACACCACACACACACAACACACACACACACACACACACACACACACACACACACACACACACACACACACACACACACACACACACACACACACACACACACACACACCACACACACCACACACACACACACACACACACACACACACACACACACACACACACGCACACACACACACACACACACACACACACACACACCACACACACACACACACACACACACACACACACACACACACACACCCCACACACACCCCACACACACACACACACAGCACACACACACACACACACAACACACACACACACCAACGCACACACACCACACACACACACACACACACACACACATCACACACACACACACACACACACACACACACACACACACACACACACACACACACACACACACACACACACACACATCACACACACACACACACACACACACACACACACACACACCACACACACACACACACACACACACACACACACACACACACACACACACACACACACACACAACACACACACACACCACACACACATCACATACACAACACACACACAACACACACACAGGATGTTCCAGAGATTGACACAGTAACAAGGGGACACAGTTGGAAGTTTTAAGACACAGATGAATCACAGGATTAGGAAGTAAAACCCCAAACCCAACCCAAAAAAAAAAACCCAAAAAGGGTTCCAAATTCCTCGGGGGCCGTGGAAAAAAAAAGGAAAAATTGGGAAATTTTAACACAATACAAAGGGAAAAATTTTTAAAGATGGAGGAATAAATATTGAATAAAAAAACCATAAAAACCAAACATATAAACCCACCACCACCCCCCAAAACCCAACAAAAACCCGGGAACAAAAACACACACACAACAAAACCCCCAAACCAACAACCCAATAACCACAAAACCCAACCAACACCCAAAACCCAAACAAAAAACAAAAAACACCACCACACACACACACACACACACACACACACCACAGGCGGCTGCAACCTGGCCCAAAACAATTGGCTCCGGTTAAACCCCGCAAGTGCAAATCAAAATTGGAAGACAAAGAAGACCGAAAACGAGTACAGTCTAGGGGCCCACAGACTACAAACCTCACTCAAGAAAAAAGATCGGGGGAGATAACACCAGGACATTTTCTGAAGCGCAACAACCAAAAACGCTGAGCATAGGGCCCGAAAACCTCAAACACATTCCGACATTTTAAAAGGAATCTTCGGGACCCTTAAAACCCTTTTATTTAGGCCCATATTGGGAGTATGCGGCACCATTTGGGAACCCACCCTAGCCAACTAGAAACTAAAGAAAGTAAAATTTTCAACAAGACATCCAAGCTAAGATTATGTCCATGAGGAGGGTTAAGGGGAAATAAAAACCTGACACACGGGAGACAGGAGAGATGGGGGGGACATATAGCGACATACAAAATATTGGGGGAATTTGAGAAGGGACAAAGACAGATGTCCAAGAGGGGACCAGAAAAAGGGGGACCAGTTGGAAGTTAAGACCCAGTGAATCACAGGGAGTTAGGAAGACTTCTTTAGTCACAGGAGTCAGGAAGGGGAAAATTTTGGGGAAACGATGAGTGGAGGCAGGATCCTCTAGCTTTAACAGAGTATGATAAAGCTCACGGTTCAGGGAGTGACCTAGTAGCGACCAGGAAAGGGGGCCCGGAGCCTGGACTCACCCCTGCAACCTCAACTAGTGAGTACAACTAGTGAGTACAACTATGGTTTAAAAGGGTACACACCTTAGCAAGAACAAAGTTATGAAGCTTGGCAAAGAAACATATAAAATACAACTATCCCCCCCAAAAAAACTACAGTAACTCCTGACTAAAAACACATATCGTTCCAACTCCCGCAAATAAATCTTAAGAATCATAAGTCTTAAGATTAGAATAAATACTCTGACAAAGTTCCCTACATTCCACCTGAAATAAGCGAGGCGAGTCACGTCATGTGCATGTTGGAATGTCTAGGATATTTACAGTTGTACT
This sequence comes from Cherax quadricarinatus, assembly GCF_026875155.1. Lineage (NCBI taxonomy): Eukaryota > Metazoa > Arthropoda > Malacostraca > Decapoda > Parastacidae > Cherax > Cherax quadricarinatus. The sequence goes on from NC_069426.1 coordinate 3,317,495, forward strand.
GACAATGGAGGTTGAGTGTCAAGAAGCGATAAAGAATGTGCTGTGTTGGAGTAGCAACAAGGGCGATGACTGTTGCATCTGTCATAAATTTTACTGTACCTTCCCTCACTCTCCCTTCCTTCCCCTTCCTTGATGATTAAGACGTATCGACAACGTGTTAGGCTTCATTAGTCAAATACAGAAGAGAATGTATCCGCACAAGTACTGGCAATATTGGCGATGTAAAGATGATGTAATTGGAGAGATAGTTTAAGATGGTCAGTCCCTCAGCCTGGAGATGAGTTCAGCTTCATGGTCTGGAATATGGTGGTCAGCCCCTCAGCCTGGAGAAGAGTTCAGCTTCATGGTCTGGAATATGGTGGTTAGCCCCTCAGCCTGGAAAAGAGTTCAGCTTCATGGTCTGGAAATACTGGATCAGTCCTCAGCCTGGTAAAGAGTTAAGCTTTCATGGCTGAACATGATGTCCAGTCCCTGCAGCCTGGATGAATTAATTCAGCTTCATCGTGCTGCAAATAATCTTGATTTGCATGAGAATGGAGTCTTAAGGACACAATTCTAAGTACATTATGTACTGCATTCATCATGCATCAACGTTCGTATCTTTTTCCAGACATAAAGCTGAACTCTTCTCCGACATGATTAACATAATCTTTTAACTCGCTCGTCTTCAATATCTCTGCTCACAATACATTCTCATGCATTTGACTGATGAATGTTAATAAAATGACACATTACCAAGAATAAAGATACTCAACTGTTACATAGGTGTCTTATTTTATCAAAATGTCGGTATTTTTTTGATTGTCAACATACCCCTCTCCTTCCCCCTTAAAAACCAATGTTTTTAAAAAATAAATTTTTTTTTAAGGAAAAAAAAAGGGGCCCTTAAAACATTTCAAGAACAAATTTTCTTTAAAAAGAAAAGAGGAAAGTCTTGGCAGAGGCAGAGGGAGTGTTATAGCCTTCACTGAAACTTCCCCTTAAAAAAAACCTTTTTCAATGATATTTTGATTTCTGGGTTTCATTGTATTAAAAACGAAACCAAAAAAAAGCAGGCAACAACGGGAGTTTTACAGCATGTTTTAAATCGTTTATATACAAAACCCAGCAACTTAAAGGCCCGAATGAGAAAAAATGATTTGAAAGAAAGTTGAATAGAAAAAAATTTTACTTTTATACGAAACCCCGAAAAAACAAAAATCCTTGCATTTTAAAAATTAAAAATATTAAAAAAAAAAATTGGGGAAACCCTTTAATTCCGACCCCCAAACAAAAACCGTTTCTAAGAAATGTCAATTAAAAACACAAAATTAGATGAGTATTTTAAGGGCTCTGTGTTATTTTTTCTATAAGTATTAGAGCCAACCAAAAAGGAAAAAAAAATTTTTTTTTTTTTAAATTTTTTAAATTTTCCCCATTTTGATTTTGGTTTGTGAAAAGGGACCCGATTAATTTAAATATGCCAGGATAAAATTTTCCCAAATCGTGGGGTTTAGTCCAACCAAAGCGCTTTAAAAGTAAAAAGCAAAAAAAATTTCGACGTAATTTAACAATAAAAACATGACTGTTTAAATGACTGGGGAAAAAAGGTTTAGGGAATAACAGTGGAAACATTAACAGTGAAGGGAAACAGTGAGGGGGCATTAACAGTGGGAAATAACATGGGGAGAAATAAAAAGTGAGAGCAATAAAGTGAGAGAAAAAAAACAGGGGAGCAATAACAGTGAGAGCAATAAAAATGGGGCAAAAACAGTGAGAGCAATAAAAGAGAGAGCATTAAAAGTGAACAATAACCCTGAAGAAAAAAAACAGTGGGGAGCAATAACATGAGGGGGGCCTTAAAAAGTGAGACCCTTAACATGAGAGCAATAACAGTTTAGAGCAATAACAGTGAAGCAATAAATTTTAGAGCAATAACAGTGAGAGCAATAACAGTGGGGAGCAAATTTAAAGTGAGAGCAATAAAAAGTGGACAAAAACAAATGAGGGCAATAAAAAGTGAGAGCAATAAAAAGTGGAGCAATAACAGTGAGGGGCATTAACAGTGAGGGGCAATAAAAGTGAGAGCATTAACAGTGATGCAATTTAAAAGGAGAGCAATAACAGTGAGACAATTTAAAAGTGAGAGCAAAACAGTGAGGCAATAAAAGGAGAGCAATTTAAAAGTGAGAGAATAAAAGTGAAGCAATAACGGGGAGAGATTAACATGGCGCAATAACAGTGAGAGCCCTTTAAAAGTGGGCACAATAACAGTGAAGCAATTTAAAAGTGGAGCATTAAAAAGGGGGGGGGGCCAAAAACAGTGAGAGCATTAACAGTGAGAGCAATTAAAAATGAAGCAAAAAACAGTTTTCGATTAAAAGTTAGAGCAATAAAGTGAGAGCAATAAAAAAGTGAGAGCATTTAAAAGTAGAGCAAAAACAGTGAGAAAAATAACCCGGAGAACCAAAAAACAGTGAGAGCAATAAAAAGTGAAGCAATAACAGTGAGAGCATTAACGTGGGAGGGAATAAAAATAGAGCAATAACATGAGAGCAATAACAGTGGGGCATTAAATGGAAGGGGTAATAACAGTTTAGAGCAATAACATTTAGGCAAAAAACAGGGAAAAAGCAATAACAGTGAGCGCAATAACAGTGAGGGGCAATAAACCCGTGGAGAGCAAAAAACTTTTAGAGAATTAAAAAGTGAAGCAATAACAGTGAGGGGCATTAACAGTGAGAGCAATAACCCGTGAGAGCCCTTAAAAAGGAGAAAACATTAACCCGTGAGAGATTAAAAAGTGAAGCAAAAAACAGTGAGAGCAAAAACAGTTTAGAGCAAAAAACAGTGAGAGCAAAAACAGTGAGAGCTTAACAGTGAGAGCAATAAAAAGTGAGAGATTTTAAAAGTGAGGGGCATTAACATTTAAGCAATACAGTGAGAGCAATAAAAATTTAGAGCATTAACAGTGGGGGCAATAACAGTGAGAGCAATAACATGGAAACAATTTAAAAGTGAAGCATTAACTGAAGAAACAAAAACAGTGGGGAGCAATAAAAAGTGAGAAACATTAACAGTGAGAAACATTAACCCTGAGAGGGAATAAAAGTGAGAAACAATTTAAAAGTGGAGCAAAAACAATTTAGGGGGCATTAACCGTGAGGGGCAAAAACAGTGAGACATTAACAGTGGGGGAGCATTAACAGTAGAACAATAACAGGGGAGCAAAAACAGGGGAGAGCTTAAAAGTGAGAGCAATAACAGTGAGAGCAAAACAGGAGAGCAATTTAAAAGGGGCATTACAGTGGAAACAAAAACTGAGAGCAATAACAGTGAGAGCCTTTTAAAAGTGAGAGCAATAACAGTGAAGCAATAACAGGGGTGCAATAACATTTAGAGCAAAAGCAGTTAAGCATTTAATAGTTTAGGCAATAACAGTTTAGAGCAATAACAGTGAGGGGCCAATAACCCGTGAGACATTAAAAGTGAAGGGAATAAAATTTGGGGAACAATAAAAGTGAGGGGCATTTAAAATTTAGGCAATAACAGTGAGAGCATTTCCCGGTTTAACAATAACCCTGAAAAGCAATAACAGTGAGGCATTTTAAAAAAGTGAGGGGCAATAACAGTGAAGCAATTAAAAATGAGAGGGAATAACAGTGAAGCAAAAACGTGAGAAAACCCTTTTTTAGTGGAAATAATAAAAAGTGGGGACAATAACCGGGAGAGCAATGACACTGGGAGGGAAAAACTGAGCGCAATAACAGTGGGGAGCAATAACCCTTGAGAGCAATTAAAATGAGGGGCCCAAAAATGTGGAAAACAATAACAGGTGAAGCAATTAAAAAGTTTAAGCATTTAACAGTGAGAAACAATAACAGTGAAAACAATTTAAAGGGGGAGGGCAAAACAGTGAGATCAAAAACGTTAGGCATTAACAGTTGAGAGCATTAACCTGAGGGGCCAATAACAGTGTGAGCAATAAAAAGGAGACTTTAAAAGTGAGGCCCAAAAAAGTGAGGCAATTAAAAGTGAGAGCAAAAACAGTGAGAACAATAGCAGTGAGGAAATTTAAAATTTAGAGCAAAAACAGTGAGGCAATAACAGTGAGAACCAAAAAACAGTTTAGGGGCATTAAAAATGAGAGCAATAAAAAGTGAGAAACAATAACAGTGGGGGCAAAAAAAAGGAGGCCCAAAAACATTTAGAGCAAAAAACCGGGAGCATTAACAGTGAGAGCAATAACGTGAGGAAAAAAAGTGAAGCAATAAAAAGTGAAAAGCAAAAAAACATGGGGAAACAATAAAAGTGAAAAACAATAAAAAGTGAACCAAAAACATGAGAGCAAATAAAAGTGAGGCATTTTAAAAGTGAGAGCAAAAACAGTAAGGGGCATTAACCCGGGGAGCAAAACGTGAGAGCAATTCAGGAGAGCAATAACAATTGAGAGAAAACAGTTTAGAGCATTAACAAGGAAAAAACAATAACAGTTGGGAGCAATAACAAGGGGGAGCAATAACAGTGAGAGCAAAACAGTGAGAGCATTTAATTTGAGAGCATTAATAGGGGAAGCAAAAACGTGAAGCAATAACAGGGGAGGGGCATTAATAGTGAAGGGTTTAAAAGTGAAGCAAAAAAAAGGAAAAGCAAATTTAAAAGTGAGGGGCAATAACAGTGAGAGCAAAAAGAGTGAAGCAATAACAGTGAGAGCAATAACGGGGAGGCCCTTAAAGTGGGGAGCATTAATGTTTAGAGCAATAACAGTGAGAGCAATAACAGGAGAGCATTAAAAGGGGGAGCATTAATAGTGAGAGCAATAACATGGGCATTAACGTGGGGAGCAATAACAGTGAAGGGGGCAAAAACAGTGAGAGCAAAACAGGAGAGCATTAAAAATTTAGAAACAATAACAGTAGGAAACAAAAACTTTAGACAATAACATGAGAGCAATAACAGTGAGAGCAAAAAAAAAGGGGAGAGCAAATTTAAAAGGGGAAAGCATAAAAAATTTAGAGCAATAACAGTGAGGATTAAAAGTAGAAGGGATTAATAGTGGAGCAAAACAGTGAGGGCATTTAAAAGTTTAGAGCAATAACAGTGAGGGGGCAATAACAGTGTATCAATAACAGTGAGAGCATTAATAAATGAGAGCATTAATAGTGAGAGCAATAACAGTGAGGGCCCTTAAAAAGTGGAGCAATAAAAGTGAAAAGCAATAAATTTTTGGGGCATTAACATTTAAGCAAAACAGTGGAGCCCTTAATAGTGAGAGCATTAAAAGTTTTAAAAGGGAATAACAGTGGGGCATTAAACATTTAGAGAATAACAGTGGAGAAAAACCCGTTAGAGCAAAAACCTGAGGGGCCCAAAAAACAGTGGGGGCAATAACATGGGGAGCAACCCAAAAGTGAGAGCAAAAAACATGAGAGCATTTAAAAGTGAGAGCAATAACAGTGAGAGCAAAAAGATTAGAGCAATAAAAAGTGGGGAGCAAAACAATGGGGGAAAACATTAATAGTGAGACAAATTTAAAAGTGAAAGCAAAAACGTGAGAGCAATAAAAAGTGAGAGCATTAAAAAGTGGAGTATTAATAGTGAGAGCAAAAAACGTGAGGGCATTAACAGTGAGAGCAATAAAAAGTGGAGCAAAAAAAAGTGGGGACAAAAACAGTTTAGAGCATTAAGAGTGAGAGAAATTTAAAAGTGAGAGCAATAACAGTGAGGGCATTTAAAAGTGAGAGCAAAACAGGGGGCAAAAAACAGTGGGGAGCATTAAACCCGTGAGAGCATTTAAAAGTGAGGGGGCAAAAACAGGAGAGCAATAACGTGAGGCAATAACGTGGGGAGCATTAACAGTGAGAGCAAAAAACAGTGAGAGCAAAAAGAGAGAAAAAACAGTGAGAGCAATAACAGTGAAGCATTAATATGAGAAACATTAATAGGGGAGTAATAACAGTGAGAGCAATAAAAGTGGGAGCATTAATTGTGAAAAGCATTTTTTAGTGGAAAAAGCAATAACAGTTTAGGGCCCTTAACAAGGGGAGCAATAAAAGTGAGAGCAATAACAGTGAGAGCCCAAAAACAGGAGAGCATTAAAATGAAGCTTTTTGGGGAAGCAATAACAGTGAGGGGTTAAAAGGGGAGGCAAAAAACAGTTTTAGAGCAATAACAGTTTAGAGCATTAAAAAGTTTAGAGCAAAAAACAGTGGAGCATTTAAAGGTTAAGCATTTAAAATGAGACAATAACATTGAGGGCATTAAAAGTGAGGAAACAAAACAGTGAGGCAATAACAGGAGAGCATTAACAGGGGCAATAAAAGGAGGGGCAATAACATGAGAAACAATAAGAGTGAGGGGCAATAAAAAATGGAGTTAACAGTGAGAGGGAAAAAGATGAGGGGCAATAAAAGTGAGAAACAATAACAGTGGAAAACAATAACAGTGAGAGCAATTTAAAAGTTTAGGAGCATTTAAAAATGAGAGCCAAAAAAGTGAGGGTTAACCCTGAAGCAAAAACCCGTGAGAGCAAAAACCGTGAGAGCAATAACAGGAGAGCCTTAAAAGTGAGAGCATTTTAAAAGTGAGAGCAATAAAAAGGAGGGCTTTTAAAAGTGAGAGCAAAAAACGTGAGAGCAAAAAACAGTGAGAAACATTAACAGTGGGCAAAAACAGTGAACAAAAAACATGAGAGCAATAAAAATTTAGGGGCAATAACAGTGAGAGCAAAAACAGGAGGGGCAATAAAATTTAGACAATAAAAGTGGGGAGCAATAACAGTGGGCAATAACAGTGGGGGCTTTTAAAAGTGTAGAATTAATATTTAGGCAATAACAGTGGGGGAAAAAGCGTGAGAGCATTAATAGGGAGCATTAAAAGGAAAAGCAAAAACAGGGGGGGCATTAAAAAGTGAGAGCAATAACCCGTGAGAGCATTAACAGTGGGCAAAAAAACATTTAGACCAATTTTTGGGATGAGGCATTAAACAAATGAGAGCAAAAAACATGAGGCAATAAGGTAGAGCAATAAAGTTTTGGGGAATTTAAAAGTGAGAGATTTTTATTTAAAAGCATTTTAAAAGGAGAGAAAAAAAACAGTGAGAGCAATAAAAAAGTAGGCATTTAAAAATGAGGGGCAATAACAGTGAGAGCAATAACAGTGAGGGGCATTAATAGTGAAGCAATAACAGTGAGAGCAAAACAAATGTGGGGGCAAAAATAGTGGGCCAAAAAAAAAGTGAGAGCAATAACATGAGAGCATTAATATGGGGAGGCCCAAAAACAGTTTAGAGCAATAAAAGGGGAGCATTAAAAATTGAAAAGCAATAAAGTGAGAGCAATAACAGTGGAGAATTTTAAAAGTGGGGGAGCATTAATAAATGAGAGCAATAACAGTGGGGGCTTTAAAAGTGAGACAATAACAAGGGGAGCATTAACAATGGGCAATAAAAATGAGAGGAATAACAGTGAGAGGCCCTTTAAAAATTTGGAAACAAAAACTGAATCAATAAAATTTAGAGCATAACATGAGAGCAATAACAGGAGAAACATTAACAGTGGCGCAATAAAAAGTGAGAAACAAATTTTTATTTTCAGCAATAACATGAGAGCAATAACAGTGAAGCATTAACATTTAGCGCAATAAATGAGAGCAATTTTAAAAGGGTTTTAGAGCAATTTAAAAGTAAAAGCAAAAACATGAGAGCTTTTAAAAGTGAAAAGCAATAACCCTTTAAGCAAAACAGTGAAAAGATTTTAAAAGTGAGGGGGCAAAAAAAGTGGGGAGCATTAAAAATGAAGAATTAACTTTGAGAGCAATAAAAAGGAAGCAATTTAAAAGTGAGGGCAATAACAGTGAGAGCATTAAAAAAGTGGAGCAATAACATTTAGGGGCAAAAAAATTTAGAAACAATAACATTTAAGCCAAAAAACAGTGAGAGCAATAACAGTGAGCGCAAAAAACAAATGAGAGATTAAAAATTTAGAGCAAAAACAGTGAGAGCAAAAAACAGTGAGAGCATTAAAATGAGGCAAAAACAGTGAGAGGGAATAAAAGTGGGGAGCAATAACAGTGAGGCAATAACAGTGAGAGCAATAAAAGTAAGAGGCAATAAAAAGTGAGCGCAATAACTTTAGAGCAAAAACAGTTTGGGGCAGAAAAAAGGAGAAACAATTTTCAGTGAGAAACAATAACAGGAGAACAATAACAGTGAGACAAAAACAGTGAGAGCAAAAAACAGTGGGGAGCATTAACAATTGGGGAGAATAACAGTTTAGAGCTTAACATTTAGACAATAACAGTGGACAATTAAAAAGTGAGAGCAATAACAGGGGAAGCTTTTCCAGGAGGCAATAACAGTGAGAGCAATAACAGTGGGAGCAATAAAAAGTGAGAGCAATAACAGGAGCGCAATAAAAAGTGAAGCAATAACGTAGAGCAATTTCATTTAGAGCAAAAACAGTGGAGCAATAACAGTGGAAACATTAACCCTTGGGCAGCAATAAAAAGGAGGCATTAAAAAGGGGAAAAGCAATAACAGTGAGAGCAATAACAGTGAAGCAAAACAAGAGAGAATAACAAATGAGAGCATTTAACAAGAGAGCCCTAAAAAAGGAGAGCAATAACAGTTTAGGGGCATTAAAAAGTGAGAGCAAAACATAAGCAATAAAAGTGAGAGCATTAAAAGTGAGAAACAATAACATGGTGGGAATAACATTGAATCATTTTCAGTGAGAGCAATAAAAAGTGAAGGGAATTTAAAATTGAGGCAAATTTTTCATGAGAGCAAAAACAGGAGAGCCAAAAACAGTGAGAGCAATAACTTTAGAGGGATTAACAGTGGGGAGAAATAACAGTGGAGGCAATAACATGAGAGCAATACAGTGAGAGCAAAAAAAGTGGCGCAAATCAGTGAGAGGGAATAACAGTGTAAAGCAATTAAAAGGAGAGCAAAAACAGTGAGAGCAATAACAGTGAGGCATTAACAGTGGAAGCAATAACAGTGAGAGATTAAAAAGTTGGGGGGCAATAAAAGTGAAGCAATTTAACCATGAGAGCATTAACAGGAGAGCAATAAAAAGGGGAGGGGCAAAAACAGTGAGAGCAAAAAACATGAGAGCATTAACATGAGAGCAATAACATGAGAAGGGAAAAAACAGTGAGAGTTTAAAAATTTAGAAACAAAAACAGTGAGAGCATTAAAAAGTGAAGGGAATTAAAAAGTGAGGCAATAACATTTAGAGCATTAACAGTGAGAGCAAAAAACCCTGGGGAGAAAAAACATGAGAGCAATAACAGTGAGAGCAATAACGTGAGAGCATTAAAAGGAGAGTAATAACAGGAGAGCAAAAACAGTGAAGGGAATGACACTGAGACAATTTAAACAGTGAGCGCAATAACAGTGAGAGCAATAACAGTGAGAGCAATAACAGGGGAGAGCAAAAACAGTGGAGGGAATAAAAAGTGGGGGAAAAAACAGTGAGACAATAAAAAGTGAGGGCCCTTAAAAAGTGAGAGAATAAAAGTGAGGCAATAAACATGAGACAAAAAACAGTGAGAGAATTTAAAAGTGAGAGCATTAACAGTGAGCGCAAAAAAAGTGAAGCAAATTTAAAAGTGAAGAAATTTAAAAGTTTAGGGGCATAACATGGAAACAATAACATTTTAGGCAAAAACAATTTGGGGCATTAACATTTAGAGCAATAACAGTGGAGCCAAAAACAGTAAGCAAAACAGTGAGAGCAATAAAAGTGAGAGCATTAACGTGAGGGGCAATAACATGGAGCAATAAGAGTGAGAGCAAAAACGTGAGAGCAATAAATTGAGAGCAAGAATAGTTTAGAAACAAATTTAAAAGTGAGGGGGCAATAACAGTGAGAGCAATAACAAATGGGGGCTTAATAGTGAGGACCTTTAAAAAGTAAGGGAATTTAAAAAGTGAAAAGGCATTAACATTTAGAGCAAAAACTTGAGAGGGTTTTTGAGTGAGAGCCAAAAAACAGTTTAGAGCAATAACAGTGTTTTGGGGGCAAATTTAATTTGTGAGAGCATTAATTAAATTTAGGGGCAATTAAAAGTGAAGCAATAACAAGAGAGCATTAATAGGGGAGGGGCTTTAAAAGTGAGAAACAAAAACAGTGAGGGCATTTTAAAAGGGAAAGCAATAACAGTGAGAGCAATAACAGTGGGGAAACAAATAACAGTGAGAGCATTTTTTTTAAATTTAAGCAAAACAGTAAGAAACTCATAAACTAACAGTTGAGAAGCATTAAATTTAAACAAAAATGTGAGAAAAAACCCGAGAGCAAAAAAACAAATGAGAGCATTAATAGTGAGGCATTTTAAAAAGTGAAAAACCAAATTAAAACAGTGGAGCAATAAAAGAGGAGCAATTTAAAGTGAGAGCAATTTTTGTTTTTTTTTTTTTTTTAAATTTTTTTTTTTTTTTTTTTTTTTATTTTTTTTTAAAATAAAAAATTAAAATGAGGAGCAAAACAGTTTTAAGGGGAATTTTAAAAGTTTAGGGATTTCGGAGGAAAAGGGAGAGCTTTTCGGGGGGAATCGTGGGATTTAACGGGGGGAAGGGGGGAAAATGGGGACAATTAAAGGGGAGGGAATTAAAAAGGAGGAAAAATTTTGGTTTAGGGGGAAAAAGGGGAGCTTTTGTGAGAAGGGAAAAAAAGTGAAACCAAAAAACAGTGAGACCAAAAACATTTAGAGCTTTTTAGTGAGACATTTTAAAAGTGAGGCAATTAAAAAGTGAGGGGATTAACCCCTTTAGAGCAATAACTTAAAACAGTGAGAGCAAAAAATTGGGGGAAAAAATATAACAAAATGAGGTGGAGGGATTTTTTTTAACTTTTTTTTTTTTTTTTTTTTTTTTTTAAAATTTTTTTTGGGGTTGGGAAAAATTTTTTTTTTTTTTTTTGGTTTTTTTTTTGGGTAAATTTTTTTTTTTTTTAAAATTTTTATTAAAAGCAATAAAAAAAAATAACCCGGGGGAGAGGGATTTAAAAAAGTTTAGAGCAATAACAGGGGAGAGCAAAAAAAAAAAAAATAAAAATTTAAAAGTGAGGGGCAAAACAGTTTGGGGCATTTTAAAATGAGGGGAAAACATTAAAAAATTGGGGAAGAAAAAAGTGAGGAAACAATAACAGGAGAGCAAAAAGCAATTTAAAGGGGAGAGCAATTTTTTTTTTAAAGTTTTTTTTAAAGTGAAGCAATTTAACAAATTAGAGCAATAACAGTGAGAGCAAAAACATGAGAGATTAAAAGTGGGGAGCATTAATAGGGGAGAGCAATAAAAAGTGAGAGGGCATTAACTTGGGGGGGAATCCCCGTGCAAAACAGTGGGGAGCAATTTAAAAGTTTAGGGGCAAAAAACAGTGAGAGGAATTTTAAAATGAAGCAATTTTTTTTTTAAAGTGAGAGCAATAAAAATAAAACCCAAAAAAAGTTGGGGAGAGCAAAAAAAATAAAAAAATAAATAAAAAATTTTAAAAGGGGAGAAACAATTTTTTTAAAGTAGGCAATAAAAAAAATTTTTTTAAAAAGGGGAAAAATTAATAGGAGGGGGAAACCTTTGGGAGCAATTTAAAGTGAGAGCAAAAAACAGTTTTGGGGGGCATTAACGGGGGAGGAAACAAAAAAATAAAAATTTTAAAATGAGGCTCCACAAAATTAATTTTTAAAATTAAAAAATTAAAAAAATAAAAAGGGGAGGGCATTTTTTTAAAAGTGGGGGAGCAAAAAAACATTTAGGGGGGCAATAAAATAAAATAAACAAAAAAAAAGAAAAAATAACCGTGAGAAACAAAAAAGGGGGAGCAATTTAAAATGAGGGGGCATTTTTTTTTTTTTTTTTTTTTAAAAAGTGAGGGCAATTTTAAAAGTTAGAGCAAAAAGTGGGAAAACAATAACAGGAGAGCAATTTAAAAGTGAGAGCAAAAATTAACAAAATGAGAGCAATAACAGTGAGGCAATACCAAAAATTGGGTTTAAAAAGGGGCAATAACGTGAGGGCATTAAAAACTGGAGAGCAATAAAAAAGTGAGAGCAATAACATGAGAGCAATAACAAAATGAAATCAATAAAAAGGGGGAGGGCATTTAAAATGAGGGGCAATAACAGGGGAGCAAACAAAAGAAAATGAGAGCAATAACATGAGAGCAATAACAGTGAGGCAATTTAAAGTGAGAGCAAATTAAAGTGAGAAGCAATAAAGTGAGAGCCAAAAAACAGTGAGAGCATTTAAAGGAAAAGCAATAAATGAGAGCAATAACAGTGAGAGCAAAAAACAGGGAGGGATTAAAAGTGAGAGCATTAAAAAGTGAGAGCAAAAACCCTGAGGGCAAAAAACAGTGAGGGAATTTAAAAGTGAGAGCAATAAAAGTGTAGCAATTTCCCGTGAGGGCCAAAAACAGTGAGAGAAAAAATTGGGGAAGGGATTAATAGTTTTAAGCAAAAAACAGTGGAGGGGAATTTAAAAGTGAGGGCAAAAACAGTTTAGACAAAACAGGAGAGCAATTTAAAATAGAGCAATAACATGAGAGCATTAATTGGGGGAAGCATTAATAGTGAGAGCAAAACAGTGAGGGCATTAAAAAGTAGGGGCAATAACAGTGAGAGCAAAAACATGAGAGCATTAACAGTGAGAGCAATAAAAAGTGAGAGAATTTAAAAGGGGAGAGGGAAAAAAGTTTAGGGGAATAACAGGAGGGCATTAACCGTGAGAGCAATAAAAAGTGAGAAACAATAAAAGTGAGAGCATTTAAAAGTTTAGAGCAATAACATTTGGGGCAATTAACATAAAGCAATAAGAGTTTAGAAACAATAACAGTGAGAGCAATTTAAAAGTTTTGGAGGGAAAAAATAGGAACCAATTTAAAGGAGAGGGAAAAAACAGTGAGAGAAAAAACAGTGAGAGCATTAAAAGTGAGAGCAATTAAAAGTGAGAGCAAAAAAACAGTGAGGCAATAACAGTGAGAGCATTAATAGTGAAAAGCATTAATTTGGAGGCAATAAAAAGTGAGGGGAAATTTAACAGTTAGAGCAAAAACAGTGAGAGCAATTAAAAAGTGAAAAGCAAAACAGTGAGAGCAAAAAAAGTGAAGAATTTAAAAGGGGGAGAAACAATTTAAAGTGAGGGCAATTAAAAATTGAGCAATTAAAAGTGAAAAGGGCAATTTAAAATTTAGACAATTTAAAATGTGGGGAGCAAAAACAGTGAAGCAATAACATGAGAAGCCCAAAACAAAAAGGAGGCAATAACGTGAGGTCATTAACGTGGAAACAAAACAGTGGGGAATAAAGTGAGAGGGTTTTAAAAAGGGGAGCAATAAACGTGAGAGAAATTTAAAAGGGGAGACATTAAAAAGTGAGAGCCAATAACATGAGGGCATTTAAAAGTGAGGCAATAACCCGTGAGAGCAAAAAACAGTGAAGCAATTAAAAAAGGGAGGGGGCAATAAAGGGGAGAGAAAAACAGTGAGGAAACCCCAAAAAAGTGGAGCAAAAAAAGTGAAGCAATTAAAAATTTAGAGCAATTTCCCGTGAGAACAAAAGGGGGAGGGGCAATTTAAAGTGAGAGCAATAACATGAAGGAAACCAAAAAAAGTGAGAGGGAAATTTTTTAGTGAAGGCAATTTCCCGTGAGGGGCAATAACAGTGGAGCATTAATAGTTTAGAGCAATTTAAAGTAGAGCAATAACATGAGGGCATTAAAAGTGAGAGCAAAATTAACAAAAATGGAGAGCAATAAAAAGTGAGGCAAAATTTAAAAGTGAAGCAATTTAAAGTGAGAGCAATAAAAATTTAGGCCCTTAAAGTGAGAGCAAAAACATTTAGAGCAAAAAACAGTGAAGCAAATTAAAGTGAGAGCAAAAAACAGGAGGCAATAAAAGTTTAGAGCAAAAATTAAAAAAAGTGAGAGCATTAAATGAGAGAATAACAGTGGGCAATTTAAAAGGGGAGCCAAAAAAAAAGTGGAGCAATTTAAAAGTTTAGAGCAATTTAAAGTGAGAGCTTTTTTTGTGAGAGCAAAAACAGTGAGGGCATTAACAGGAGAGCAAAAATTAAAAAAAGTGAAGCAATTTAAAGTGAGAGCAAAATAAATTAAAGTGAGAGGGAAAACAGTGGGGAGCAAAAAATTGGGGAAAAGCAATAACAGTGAGAGCAAAAACAGTGGAGCATTAAAAGTGAAGCATTTAAAGTGAGAAACAAAAACAGTGAGGCAATTTAAAGTGGAGCAATTTAAAGTGGAGCAATAACAGTGAAGCAATAAAGTGAGAGGCATTTTAAAGTTTAGAGCAATTTAAACCCTTTAGAGCAATAACATGAGAGCATTAAAGTGGAGCCATTAACATAGAAAAGGGAATTTAAAATGAGAAACATTAATTGGAGGCAAAAAACAGTGAGAGCAATAACAGTGAGAAACATTAATTGGGGAGAAAAAACCCAAAAAACATTGAAAGGGGAAATTAAAAGGGGAGAGCAATTAAAATGAGAGCAAATTTTAACAAAATGAGAGCAATTTAAAAGTGAGGGCAATTAAAAGTGAGAGCAATAACAAAAGGTTTGGGGAGCAATAACAAAGTTGGGGTAAACAAAAAACAGTGAGAGCTTTTAAAAGTGAGAGCATTAAAGTGAGAGGGAATTTAAAGTGGGGCAAAAAAAAAGGGAGAGCAAAAAACAGTGGGGGCATTTAAAGTGGAGCCAAAAACCTTGAAAAGGGAATAACCGTGGAGCAATAACAGTGAAGCCCTTTAAAAGTGTAGCATTAAAATGAGAGCATTAAAAAGTGAGAGCAATAAAAGTGAGAGCCAAAAACAGTGAGAGGGAATAACAGTGAGAGCATTAACAATTTAGACAATAACAGTGAGAGCATAACAGTGAAGGCCCTTAACCCGTGAGAGGGAAAAACAGTTTAGGCAAAAACAGTGAGAGGGAATAACCGGAGAGCAAAAAACATTCCCTTAAAAATTAACCTTAAATAAGGAAAAAATTGGGGTTTAACAATAAAATGAGGTAAAAATAGACTTAAAATTGGGGGCATTCAGGAAAAAACCCCCCCCTTCCCCCCCCTTTCCCCTAACCCCCCCTTCCAAAACCTTCCAAAATTTAACTTTTTTTCCCCTTTCTTTCCCCCTTTCTTCCTTCCCTTAACTTCCTAACTTCCTTTTCCCTTCCCTTTTAAAATTCCCTTTCCTTCCTTCCTTAACATCCTTCCTTCCTTCCTTTAAAATTCCTTCCTTTCTAAAATTCCTTTCCCCTTAAAATTTTTTTCCCTTTCCTCTTCCTCCCCCATTTTTTCCCTTTTAAATTGGCTTTCTTCCTTCCCTTTTTCCCCCCTTTCCCCCCCTTTTTTCCTCTCCCTCCCTTCCCCTTCCCTTTCCTTACTTTTTCCCTTTCCCTTTTTTTCCCTTTCCCTTTTTTCCCCTTTCCCTTCCCTTTCCCTTCTTTTCCCCTTTCCCTTTCCCTTTTTTATTTTCCCTTTCCCTTTTTTTTCTTCCTTTCCCCCCCTTCCTTTTTTCCCTTTCCCTTTCCCCTTTCCTTTTCCCTTCCTTTCCTTTCCCTTTTTTCCTTCCTTCCTTTCCTTCCTTCCTTTCCCTTTCCCTTTCCTTTCCCCTTTTTCCCCCCCCTTCCCCCCCTTCCTCCTTCCTTCCTTTTTCCTTTTTTCCCTTTTTCCTTCCTTTTTTTTTTTTGGGGGGTTTTAAAAAAATTTTTTTTCCCCTTTTTCCTTTTTCCCCCCCCTTTTTTTCCTTTAAAAAATTTTTTTTTTTTTTTTTTTTTTTTTTTTTTTTTTTTTTTCCCCCCCTTCCCCTTTTTTTTTTTTTTTTTTCCCCCCCCCCCCCTTTTTTTTTTTTTTTCCCCCCTTTTTTCCCCTTTCCCCCCCCTTTTTTTTTTCCCCCCCCCTTTTCCCCCCTTTTTTTTTAAAAAATTTTTTTTTTTTCCCCCCCCCCCCTTTTTTTTTTTTTTCCTTTTTAAAAAAACTTCCTTCCAACCTTTAAATTTCCCCCCCCCCCATTTTCCCTTTTTTTTCCTCCCCCCCCTTTTTCCCCCCTTTTTTTTCCCCCCCTTTAAATTTTAAAAACCCCCCCCTTTTTTTTTTTTTTTTCCCCTTCCCCTTTTTTTTTTTCCCCCCCCCCCCCCCCCTTTTTTAATTAAAAAATTTCCCCCCTTTTTTCAAAATTTTCCCTTTTTTTCCCTTTTTAAAAATTTTGTTTTTGGGGAAAAACCCTTTGGGGTTTTTAAAAGGGGGAAAAATTTTTTTTTTTTTTCCCCCCCCCCCCTTTTTTTTTTTTTTTTTTAAAAACCCCCCCTTTTTTTTTTTTTAAAAAAAAAAATTTCCCCCCCCTTTTTTTTTTTTTTTTTTTTTTCAAAAAAATTTTTTTTTAAAAAAAGGAAAAAATTTAAAAAGGGGGGGGGAAAAAAATTTTTTAAAAAAAAAAAATTTTTTTTTGGGTTAACTTTTTAAAAAAAAAAAAAAGGGGGGGGGTTTTCCTTCCCCCTTTGGTTTAAAACCCGGGGCCCCCCCTTTTTTTTTTAAAAATTTTTTTATTTAAAAAAAAAAAAAAAAACCCCCAAAAAAAAAAAAAAAAAAAAAATTTTTTTCCTTTTTTTTTCCCCCCCAGGGTTTTTTTTAAAAAAAAAAAAAATTTTTAATTTTTGGTTTTTTTTTTTTTTAAAAAAAAAAAAATTAATTTTTTTTTTTTAAAAAAATTTTTTTAAAAAATTTTTTTTTTTAAAATTTTTTTTTCCCCCAAAAAAACCCCCCTTTTTTGGGGGTTTTTTTTTTTTTTTGTTTTCCCCCCCCTTTCCAAAAAAAGGGGGTTTTTTTTTTTAAAAAAAAAAAAAAAAAAAAAAAAAAGGGGGGGGCCCAAAAAAAAAAAAATTTTTTTTTTAAAAAAAAAAAAAAAAAAAATTTTGGGGGGGGGGGCCCAAAATTTTCCCCCAAAAAAAAAAAAACCCCAAAAAAAAAAAAAAATTAAAAAAATTTAAAAAACAAAAAAAAACCCCCCCTTTTAAAAACCTTTTAAAAAAAAGGGAAAAAAAACCCCCAAAAAAAAGTTTTCCAATTAAAAAAAAAAATTTTAAAAAAATTTTTTTTTTAAAAAAAAAAAAAAAAAAAATTTTTGGGGGGGGGGGGGGTTTTTTTTTTTAAAAAAAAAAAAAACCCCCCCTAAACCCCCAGTAACCAAAAAAAAGGGGGTTTTTTAAAAAAAAAATTAAAAATTTAAAAAAAAATAAAAAACCCAAAAAGGGGGGGGCCCCCAAAAAAAACAATTAAAAAAAAAAAAAAAACAGTGGGGCCCCAAAAAAAGAAATTTAAAAAAATTTCCAAAAAAAAAAAAACAAAAACCCGGAAAAAAAGGGGAAAAATTTAAAAAAGGGAGGAAAAAAAGTGGGGGGGGCCCCCCCGGGGGGGGGAAAAAAAAAAAAAATTTTTAAAAAAAAGGGGGAAAAAAAAAAGGTTTAAAAAATTTTGGGGAAAAAAAGGGGGGAAAAAAAAAAAAAAAAAAAAAAAATAAAAAAAACCCAAAAAAAAGGGGGGTTTAAAAAAAAAAAAAAAGGGGGGGAAAAAAAAAAAAAAAAAAACCCTTTTAAAAAAAAAAAAAAAAAGAGCAATAAAAAGGGAAAAAAATTTTTTTTAAAAAAAAAAAAAAAAAAAAAAAAAAATTTTTTTTTTTTGGGGGGGGGGGGGGAAAAAAAAAAAAGGAAAAAAATAACCCAAAAAAAAAAAAAATTTTCCCCTTTTAAAAAAAAATTAAAAAAAAAACCCCAAAAAAAAGGGGGAAAAAAATTTGTTTTTTGGGCATTTGGGGGGCTTCCTTTCCCCCCTTTTCCTTTTTCCCTCCTTCCCTCCCTTCGTTCCCTCCTTCCTTTTTTCCTTCCTTCCTTCCTTCTTTCTTTACTTATTTCTTTCCTTCATCATTCCTTCCTTCTTTCTATCCTTCCTTCCTTCCTTTTTCTTTCCTTCTTCCTTCCTTCCTTCTTTCCTTCCTTCCTTTCTTCTTCCTTCCTTCCTCCTTCCTCCCTTCCTTCTTCCGTCCCTCCCTCCATTATTTCCTTCCCTTTTTCTTTCTTTCCTTCCTTCCTTCCTTCCTTCCTTCCTTCCTTCCTTCCTTCCTTCCTTCCTTTCTTCTTTCCTTCCAGCCTTCCCTCCTTCTTTCTTTCCTTCCTTCCTTCCTTCCTTACTTCCTTCCTTCCTTCCTTCTTTCTTTCCTTCCTTCCTTCTTTCTTTACTTCTTTCCTTCTTTCCTTCCTTTCTTCTTTCCTTCCTTCCTTCCTTCCTTCTTTCTTTCTTTCCTTCTTTCCTTCCTTCCTTCCTTCCTTCCTTCATTCCTTCCTTCCTTCCTTTCTCTCTTCCTTCCTTCCTTCCTTCATTCATTCATTCATTCATTCATTCATTCATTCATTCATTCATTCATTCATTCATTCCTTCCTTCCTTCCTTCCTTCCTTCATTCATTCATTCATTCATTCATTCCTTCCTTCCTTTCTCCCTTCCTTCCTTCATTCCTTCCTTCCTTCCTTCCTTCCTTCCTTTCTTCCTTCCTTCCTTCCTTCCTTCCTCCCTTCCTACCCTCCTTCACTCCCCCTCCCTCCAGTTAATATGATTGAGAGGATAATTAGCGCATTAATTATGTAAATGTAATTGATTTATGTTAAGAGTAGAGCCAAGTGTGTTACTTAATACTCACTGAATCTTTATTATTTATTTACACTAATTAGTTCTGGGCTAAACACGAGCTTCATTATACACACTAATTAGTTCTGGGCTAAACACAAGCTTCGTTATTCACACTAATAAGTTCTGGGCTAAACACAAGCTTCATTATTCACACTAATTAGTTCTGGGCTAAACACAAGCTTCATTATACACACTAATTAGTTCTGGGCTAAACACAAGCTTCATTATTCACACTAATTAGTTCTGGGCTAAACACATGCTTCGTTATTCACACTAATTAGTTCTGGGCTAAACACAAGCTTCGTTATTCACACTAATTGGGTCTTGGCTAAACACAAGCTTCGTTATTCACACTAATTAGTTCTGGGCTAAACACAAGCTTCGTTATTCACACTAATTAGTTCTGGGCTAAACACAAGCTTCGTTATTCACACTAATTAGTTCTGGGCTAAACACAAGCTTCGTTATTCACACTAATTAGTTCTGGGCTAAACACAAGCTTCGTTATTCACTCTAATTAGGTCTTGGCTAAACACAAGCTTCATTATATACACTAATTAGTTCTGGGCTAAACACAAGCTTCATTATATACACTAATTAGTTCTGGGCTAAACACATGCTTCGTTATTCACACTAATTAGTTCTGGGCTAAACACAAGCTTCGTTATTCACACTAATTAGTTCTGGGCTAAACACAAGCTTCATTATTCACACTAATTAGGTCTTGGCTAAACGCAAGCTTCATTATATACACTAATTAGTTCTGGGCTAAACACAAGCTTCATTATATACATTAATTAGTTCTGGGCTAAACACAAGCTTCGTTATTCACACTAATTAGGTCTGGGCTAAACACAAGCTTCGTTATCACACTAAATTAGTTCTGGGCTAAACACAAGCTTCGTTATTCACACTAATTAGGTCTTGGCTAAACGCAAGCTTCATTATATACACTAATTAGTTCTGGGCTAAACACAAGCTTCATTATATACATTAATTAGTTCTGGGCTAAACACAAGCTTCGTTATTCACACTAATTAGGTCTGGGCTAAACACAAGCTTCATTATTCACACTAATTAGTTCTGGGCTAAACACAAGCTTCATTGTATACACTAATTAGTTCTGGGCTAAACACAAGCTTCATTATTCACACCAATTAGTTCTGGGCTAAACACAAGCTTCATTATTCACACTAATTAGTTCTGGGCTAAACACAAGCTTCATTATTCACACTAATTAGGTCTTGGCTAAACGCAAGCTTCATTATATTCACTAATTAGGTCTGGGCTAAACACAAGCTTCATTATTCACACTAATTAGGTCTGGGCTAAACACAAGCTTCATTATATACACTAATTAGTTCTGGGCTAAACACAAGCTTCATTATTCACACTAATTAGTTCTGGGCTAAACACAAGCTTCATTATTCACACTAATTAGTTCTGGGCTAAACACAAGCTTCATTATTCACACTAATTAGGTCTTGGCTAAACACAAGCTTCATTATTCACACTAATTAGGTCTGGGCTAAACACAAGCTTCATTATTCACACTAATTAGTTCTGGGCTAAACACAAGCTTCATTATTCACACTAATTAGGTCTTGGCTAAACGCAAGCTTCATTATATTCACTAATTAGGTCTGGGTTAAACACAAGCTCCGTTATTCACACTAATTACGTCTGGGCTGAACACAAACTTAATTACTTGTACTAAGTCACACTAACCGCCTCTCAATTTGCTCTAATTATTTTTCTTCGAGTTTTTATGATGTTTTGTGGCGTTGCTTCGTCAGCTGGAAACATTCACTTAGCTTCAATATTTAGCTTTAATACTTAGCTGTAATATTTAACTTTAATACTTAGCTGTAATACTTAGTTTTAATACTTAGCTTTAATACTTTGCTTTAATACTTAACTTTAATACTTAGATTTAATACATAGCATTAATTCTTGGCTTTAATACTTAGCCTTAATACTTAGATTTCATACTTACCTTTAATACTTAGCTTTAACAATAAGCTTTAATACATAACACATCCACCCTTCCTGCCTCAGTTCTCCCTCGTCCACCCTTCCTACCTCAGTCTCTCTCGTCCACCCTTCCTACCTCAGTCTCTCTCGTCCACCCTTCCTACCTCAGTTCTCTCTCGTCCACCCTTCCTACCTCAGTCTCTCTCGTCCACCCTTCCTACCTCAGTTCTCTCTCGTCCACCCTTCCTACCTCAGCTCTCTCTCATCCACCCCTTCCTACCTCAGTTCTCTCTCGTCCACCCTTCCTACCTCAGTTCTCTCTCGTCCACCCTTCCTACCTCAGTTCTCTCTCGTCCACCCTTCCTACCTCAGTTCTCTCTCGTCCACCCTTCCTACCTCAGCTCTCTCGTCCACCCTTCCTACCTCAGTTCTCTCTCGTCCACCCTTCCTACCTCAGCTCTCTCTCATCCACCCTTCCTACCTCAGTTCTCTCCTCGTCCACCCTTCCTACCTCAGTTTCTCTCTCGTCCACCCTTCCTACCTCAGCTCTCTCGTCCACCCTTCCTACCTCAGTTCTCTCTCGTCCACCCTTCCTACCTCAGCTCTCTCATCCACTCTTCCTACCTCAGATCTTTCTCATCCGCCCTATCTACCTCAACTCTCTCATCCACCCTTCCTACCTCAGCTCTCTCATCCACTCTTCCTACCTCAGATCTTTCTCATCCACCCTTCCTACCTCAGCTCTCTCATCCACCCTTCCTACCACAGCTCTCTCGTCCACCTTTCCTAACTCAGCTCTCTCGTCCACCCTTCCTACCTCAGCTCTCTCATCCACCCTTCCTACCTCAGCTCTCTCATCCACCCTTCCTACCTCAGCTCTCTCATCCACTCTTCCTACCTCAGATCTTTCTCATCCACCCTGTCTACCTCAGCTCTCTCATCCACTCTTCCTACCTCAGATCTTTCTCATCCACCCTGTCTACCTCAGCTCTCCCATCCACCCTTCCTACCTCAGCTCTCTCATCCAACCTTTCTTCCTCAGCTTTCTCATGCAACCTTCCTACCTCAAACCTCAACTCTCTCTCATCCACCCTTCGTACCTCAGCTCTCTCATCCACCTTTCGTACCTCAGCTCTCTCATCCACTCTTCCTACCTCAGCTCTCTCTCGTCCACCCTTCCTACCTCAGCTCTCTCATCCACCCTTCCTACCTCAGCTCTATCTCATCCACCCTTCCTACCTCAGCTCTCTCGTCCACCCTTCCTACCTCAGCTTTCTCATCCACCCTTCCTACCTCAGCTCTATCTCATCCAACCTTCTCTCCTCAGCTCTCTCATTCACGCTTCCGACCTCAGTTCTCTCGTCCACCCTTCCTACCTCAATTCTCTCGTCCACCCTTCCTTCCTCAGCTCTCTCGTCCACCCTGCCTACCTCAGTTTCTCTCGTCCACCCTTCCTACCTCAAATCTCTCGTCCACCCTTCCTTCCTCAGCTCCTCTCGTCCACCCTGCCTACCTCAGTTCTCTCGTCCACCCTTCCTTCCTCAGCTCTCTCGTCCACCCTTCCTACCTCAGTTCTCTCGTCCACCCTTCCTACCTCAATTCTCTCGTCCCCCCCTTTCTACCTCAGTTCTCTCGTCCAACCTTCCTTCCTCAGCTCTCTCGTCCACCCTGCCTACCTCAGCTCTCTTGTCTACCCTCCCTACCTCGGTTCTCTCCTCTCTGTCCTTAACCTCAATTCCCTCTTTTTCCTCCCGTCTTCAAATCCTCAATTACCTTTTCTCAGCTCTCCCTCCTCCCACTTCTCAGCCCTCCCTTCTCCCACTTCTCAGCCCTCAATCCTCCCACTTCTCAGCCTCCCTCCTCTCACTTCTCAGCCCTCCCTCGTCCCACTTCTCAGCCCTCCCTCCTCCCACTTCTCAGACCTCCCTCCTCCCACTTCTCAGCCTTACCTCCTCCCACTTCTCAGCCCTCCCTAGCCCCACTTCTCAGCCCTCCCTCCTCCCACTTCTCAGCCCTGCCTCCTTCCACTTCTCAGCCCTCCCTACTCCCTCTTCCCAGCCCTCCCTCCTCCCACTTCTCCATTACTGTACTGTGTACGCGAGGTACACTCCATTTCTGTACTGTGTACGGGAGGTACACTCCATTACTGTACTGTGTATGGGAGGTACACTCCATTACTGTACTGTGTACGGGAGGTACACTCCATTACTGAACTGTTTATCTGGAGTTTACCTGGAGAGAGTTCCGGGGGTCAACGCCCCCGCGGCCCGGTCTGTGACCAGGCCTCCTCCATTACTGTAATGGGTACGGGAGATACACTCCATTACTGTACTGTGTACGGGATGTACACTTCATTACTGTACTGTGTACGAGAGGAACACTCCAATACTGTACTGTGCACGGGAAGTACACTGTATACGGGAGGTACACTCCATTAATGAGCTGTGTACGGGAGGTACACTCCATTACTGTACTGTGTACGGGAGGTACACTCCATTACTGTACTGTGTACGGGAGGTACACTCCATTTCTGTACTGTGCACGAGAGGTACACTACGTTAGTGTAATGGGTAAGGGAGGTACACTCCATCACTGTACTGTGTGCGGGAGGTACACTCCATTACTGTACTGTGTACGGTAGGTACACTCCATTTCTGTACTGTGTACGGGAGGTACACTCCATTACTGTAATGCGTACGGGAGATACACTCCATTACTGTACTGAGAACGCGAGGTACACTCCATTTCTGTACTGTGATTGGGAGGTACACTCCATTACTGTACTATGTACGGGAGGTACACTCCATTACTTCACTGTGTACGAGAGGTACACACCATTACTGTAATGGGTACGGGAGGTACACTCCATTTCTCTACTGTGCACGAGAGGTACACTACGTTAGTGTAATGGGTAAGGGAGGTACACTCCACTGTACTGTGTGCGGGAGGTACACTCCATTACTGTACTGTGTACGGTAGGTACACTCCATTTCTCTACTGTGCACGAGAGGAACACTCCATTA
Source organism: Cherax quadricarinatus (assembly GCF_026875155.1). Lineage (NCBI taxonomy): Eukaryota > Metazoa > Arthropoda > Malacostraca > Decapoda > Parastacidae > Cherax > Cherax quadricarinatus. The sequence goes on from NC_069426.1 coordinate 3,341,161, forward strand.
CTGTAGTGTGTACGGGAGGTACACTCCATTACTGTACTGTGTACGGGAGGTACACTCCATTACTGTACTGTGTACGAGGGTTACACTCCATTACTGTACTGTGTACTGGAGGTACACTCCATTACTGTACTGTGTACGGGAGGTACACTCCATTACTGTACTGTGTACGAGGGTTACACTCCATTACTCTACTGTGTACTGGAGGTACACTCCATTACTGTACTGTATACTGGAGGTACACTCCATTACTGTACTGTATACTGGAGGTACACGCCATTACTGTACTGTATACTGGAGGTACACTCCATTACTGTACTGTGTACGGGAGGTACACTTCATTACTGAACTGTGTACGAGGGTTACACTCCATTACTCTACTGTGTACTGGAGGTACACTCCATTACTGTACTGTATACTGGAGGTACACTCCATTACTGTACAGTGTACGGGAGGTACACTCCTTTACTGTACTGTGTACGGGAGGTACACTCCATTTCTGTACTGTGTACGGGAGGTACACTCCATTACTGTACTGTGTACGGGCGGTACACTTCATTACTGTACTGTGCACGGGCGGTACTCTCCATTTCTGTACTGTGTACGGGAGGTACACTCCATTTCTGTACTGTGTACGGGCGGTACACTCCATTTCTCTACTATGTACGGAAGGTACACTCCGTTACTGTACTGTGTACGGGCGGTACACTTCATTACTGTACTGTGCACGGGCGGTACTCTCCATTTCTGTACTGTGTACGGGAGGTACACTCCATTTCTGTACTGTGTACGGGACGTACACTCCATTTCTGTACTGTGTACGGGCGGTACACTCCATTACTGCGCTGTGTACTGGAGGTACACTCCATTTCTGTACAGTGTTCGGGCGGTACACTCCATTTCTGTACTGTGTACGGGCGGTACACTCCATTACTGTACTGTGAACGAGCGGTACACTCCATTACTGTACTGTGTACGGGCGGTACACTCCATCTCTGTACTGTGTACGGGAGGTACACTCCATTACTGTATTGTGTACGGGAGGTACACTCCATTACTGTACTGTGTACGGGTGGTACACTCCATTACTGTACTGTGCACTGGAGATACACTCCATTACTGTACTGTGTACGGGAGGTACACACCATTACTGTGCTGTGCACTGGAGGTACACTCCATTACTGTACTGTGTACGGGAGGTACACACCATTACTGTACTGTGCACTGGAGGTACACTCCATTACTGTACTGTGTACGGGAGGTAAGCTCAATCACTGTACTGTGTACGGGAGGTACACTCCATTACTGTACTGTGTACCGGAGGTACACTCCATTAATTTACTGTGTACGGGAGGAACACTCCATTACTGTACTTTGTAAGGGAGGTACACTCCATTACTGTACTGTGTACGGGAGGTACACTCCATTACTGTACTTTGTAAGGGAGGTACACTCCATTTCTGTACTGTGTACGGGAGGTACACTCCATTACTGTACTGTGTACGGGAGATACACTTCATTATTGTACAGTGTACGGGAGGTACACTCCATCACTGTTCTTTGTACGGGAGGTAGACTCTATTACTGTACTGTGTACGGGAGGTACACTAAATTACTGTACTGTGTACGGGAGGTACACTCCATTACTGTATTGTGTACTGGAGGTACACTCGATCACTGTACTGTGTACGGGAGGTACACTCCATTACTGTACTGTGTACAGGAGGTACACTCCATTACTGTACTGTGTACGGGAGGTACACTCCATTACTGAACTGTGCACGGGAGGTACACTCCATTACTCTACTGTGTACGGGCGGTACACTCCATTTCTGTACTTTGTACGGGAGGTACACTCCATTTCTGGACTGTGTTCGAGCGGTACACTCCATTTCTGTACTGTGTACGGGAGGTACACTCCATTTCTGAACTGTGTACGGGCGGTACACTCCATTACTGTGCTGTGCACTGGAGGTAAACTCCATTTCTGTACTGTGTACGGGAGGTACACTCCATTTCTGTACTGTGTACGGAAGGTACTCTCCATTACTGTACTGTGTATGGGCGGTACACTCCATTACTGTACTGTGTACGGACGGTACACTCCATTACTGTACTGTGTACGGGCGGTACACTCCATCTCTGTACTGTACGGGAGGTACACTCCATTTCTGTACTGTGTACGGGAGGTACACTCCATTTCTGTACTGTGTACGGGCGGTACACGCCATTACTGCGCTGTGTACTGGAGGTACACTCCATTTCTGTACTCTGTACGGGCGGAACACTCCATTAATGTACAGTGTACGGGAGGTACACTCCATCACTGTACTGTGTACGGGACGTACACTCCATTACCGTACTGTGTACCGGAGGTACACTCCATTAATGTACTGTGTACGGGAGGTACACTCCATTACTGTACTGTGTACGGGAGGTAACCTCCATTACTGCAATGTGAACGGGAGGTACACTCCATCACTGTACTGTGCACAGGAGGTACACTCCATTACTGTACTGTGTACGGGAGGTACACTCCATTACTGTACTGTGTACGGGAGGTACACTCCATCACTGTACTGTGTACGTCAGGTACACTCCATTACTGAACTGTGCACGGGAGGTACACTCCATTACTGTACTGTGTACGGCAGGTACACTCCATTTCTGTACTCTGTACGGGAGGTACACTCCATTTCTGTACTGTGTACGGGCGTTACACTCCATTTCTGTACTGTGTACGGGAGGTACACTATATTTCTGTACTGTGTACTGGCGGTACACTCCATTACTGTGCTGTGTACTGGAGGTACACTCCATTTCTTTACTGTGTACGGAAGGTATTCTCCATTACTGTACTGTGTACGGGCGGTACACTCCATTACTGTACTGTGTACGGGCGGTACACTCCATTACTGTACTGTGTACGGGCGGTACACTCCATTTCTGTACTGTGTACGGGAGGTACACTCTGTCAGCATAGTTGCTGATCCCTGTATTCCCTGTAGGATATAGGATAGCATAGTAGTATCATCCATATGCTTTAGATACGAGACCCCTTGCAGGCCTGTGGCTTTGTGTGACGTCACGGGATACACATGTACAGGCTCATCCCTCTGTCCCGGTCTCACTCGGCGGCAGACCATCCAGGCGTAGACAGGCAAGGCACTGGGCTCCATTCCTCATCTCAGTCTGACAATATAGCTACCATCCTACAAGTGTGTCTACTTTCAACCTGCGATATCTCCATTTAAGAACCCCTTACGATAACTCCGTTTCTGTACTGTGTACGGGCGGTACACTCCTTTACTGTGCTGTGTACTGGAGGTACACTCCATTTCTGTACTGTGCACGGAAGGTACTCTCCATTACTGTACTGTGTATGGGCGGTACACTCCATTACTGTACTGTGTACGGGCTGTACGCTCCATTACTGTACTGTGTACGGGCGGTACACTCCATCTCTGTACTGCGTACGGGAGGTACACTCCATTAATGTATTGTGTATGGGAGGTACACTCCATTACTGTACTGTGTACGAGCGGTACACACCATTACTGTACTGTGTACGGGTGGTACACTCCATTACTGTACTGTGTACGGCCGGTACACTCCATTACTGTACTGTGCACGGGAGATACACTCCATTACTGTACTGTGCACGGGAGATACACTCCATTACTGTACTGTGTACGGGAGGTACACTCCATTACCGTACTGTGTACTGGAGGTACACTCCATTACTGTACTGTGTACAGGAGGTACACTCCATTACTGTACTGTGTACGGGAGGTACACTCCATTACTGAACTGTGCATGGGAGGTACACTCCATTACTGTACTGTGTACGGGCGGTACACTCCATTTCTGTACTGTGTACGGGAGGTACACTCCATTTCTGTACTGTGTTCGAGCGGTACACTCCATTTCTGTACTGTGTACGGGAGGTACACTCCATTTCTGAACTGTGTACGGACCATGTCACTTGTGACCCTAATAGTGCACAGTTTATTATCGTCCTGTTCTACATAATTTATCATTACTGGAATATCGCTGGTATCCTCCTGTGTAAAAACTGAGAGGAAGTATGTGTTAAAAATTCTACACATTTCCTTATCACTGTCAGTGAGCTGACCCGAGGAACTTTGAGTGGGCCTATCTTGTCCCTGATCTTACTTCTGTATACCTGAAAGAATCCTTTTGGTTAGTCTTCGATTCTCTTGCAACTTTAACCTCATAATCTCTTTTTGCTTTCTAATTCCCTTTTTTATTTCTCTCTTTAACTGAATATATCGATTTCTTAATTGCCCCTCTCCTCTTTTGATTTGCCTATATATGCCTCTCTTTTGACCAATCAGATATTTTAATCTATTGTTCATCCATTTAGATCATTTTTGTTTGATCTGATTTCCCTATTTGGAACATAATTTGACTGAGCAGCTAGAACTATGCCCTGGAAAGCATCATATCGGCAACCATCACCACCTACCTGACCCTTAGTCAGGTCATTCCAGTTCAGCCCACCTAAGTAATTTTTCAGTCCTATGAAATCAGCCAAGCGAAAGTCAGGACGGAGACTTGATTGCCATTATTAGGGAATTCCATGATATATTAAAACTGAGTGATTTGTGATCACTTTCCCCAAGCTCATCATTAACCTCAAGATTATTAATTAGTGTTTCCCTACTGGCAAGAACCAAGTCTAGGAGGTTATTTCCCCTAGTTGGCTCTGTTACAAACTGTTTTAAAAAACAATCCTGGATCGTATCAAGAAAGTCACCTGACTCTAAATTTCCTGTCAAATTGCTCCAGTCAATCTGTCTATAGTTGAAATCTCCCATTAGCACAACATTTTCGTATGTAGATGCCTTACGAATTTCGTCCCATAGAAGTTTACTGCACTCCCTATCAAGATTTGGGGCCCTGTAAATCACACCCAAAATTAGTTTTTCTCGGCCCTCGAGAAGCTGTAACCAAACAGATTCAGTGGCTGACGCTTCTAATTTAATATCTTGTCTAACACAACAATTTAAATTGTCTCTGACATACATCGCTACTCCACCACCTTTCCTGTTGACCCTGTCAGTGTGGAATAATATAGCCTTGTATGTGACATTCAGAGGGCATCTCTCTATCTTTCAGATTGAGCCAGGTCTCTGTTATAGCAATAATATCTATGTTTCCTGCACTTGCAATTAATCTTAGCTCATCTATCTTATTTCTTACACTCCTGCTATTAGTATAGTAAACCTTAAGGGAGCTAGTCCCTTGCTGCCCTCTGCTGTCCCCCTTTGTTTGCTGACCTGATCTATTGTCTTTATTTATAACTTCATGCTGAATGCCTTTTATACATTTACTGTTTCCAACCCAAGTGTTGCAACCTGCTTGTTTCCCACACACACCCATACCTCTATCTTCCATCAGTTTAAAATCATAGGCATTTCACCAATGGCCTTCTCAATCGAGTCTGCAAGTGCTACCACCCCAGCCCCAGAGAGATGTACCCCATCCCTTGCATACATATCATGTTTGCCATAAAAGTTGTTCCAGTTGTCAATGAATGGGATTGCAAGTTCCTTGCAGTATCTGTCTACAGCAATTTACACCAATTGCCCTAGACAACCATTCATTTCCTACTCCCTTTCTAGGCAAGATGCTACATATGATTGGGATCCCTCCCTTAGACTTAATGAAATCTATAGCTGACCTGTACTTATCTAGCAGCTCTTCTCTCCTACCCTTCCCAATATCATTTCCACCAGCACTGAGACAGATAATGGGCTTGTTCCCATTACCTGACATGATATTATCCAGCCTGTTGACAATGTCCCCAACACCAGCTCCAGGGAAGCACACTCTATCTCTCATCTTCTTATTCCTATTACAAAAAGCACGGTCAATATATCTTACCTGAGAGTCACCAACCACAAGAATGCGCTTACCTCCATTAGCAGGGGCAGTAATACCCTTACCTTCACTGGCCACTGAAGTACATTCATCATGAAGAACAGAGAAGCGATTTCCTACCTTCAGATCTTCACTCTTAACTTTCCTTACTCTGATGCGCGTTCCATTACTGTGAACCACTCGCCACTTGTAGCAGGTGCTGGACTGCACCTCACTGCTGGTAGCCGTTGCTACCTCCCCAACTACAGCCTCCTCACAGCGAGAGACAGACTGCACCTCACTGCTAGAAGCCTCATTCCCCACAACTCCAGCCACCTCACACTCTCTCCCAGACCCATTGAGGTGGACCTTCAGCCTCCTAATCTCCTCCTGGAGAAGCAAGACCTCCTCCTTCAACTCTCCAACCTCAATTTTTAAAACACTGCAGAAGCAAGCCATGCTTTGTAACCGTCCACACTAATCCCCAAAGCAGCTCAGGGTCTGTGACCTCACGTGACGACTGACCACTGACGACTGACGACTGACCACTGACGACTGACGACTGACCACTGACCACTGTCGACTGACCACTGACGACTTATATTTCCACTTTTCAACAATACCTCACGAGATTCTTCATGTAACAGCCACAATTTGCCAAAAATTGTTTAATATTATTACCACTGTTGTTACGTCTTGTTGATGTTGTTGTGTACTGTAGGTACACTTCATTACTGTACTGTGCACTAGAGATACACTCCATTACTGTACTGAGTACGGGAGGTACGCTCTATCACTGTATTGTGTACGGGAGGTACATTCCATGACTGTACTGTGTACGGGAGGTACTCTCCATTACTGTACTGTGTACGGTAGGTACACTCCATCACTGTCCTTTGTACGGGAGGTACACTCCATTACTGTACTGTGTACGTGAGGTACACTCCATCACTGTACTGTGTACGGGAGGTACACTCCATTACTGTTTTGTGTACGGGAGGTACACTCCATTACTCTACTGTGTACGGGAGGTACACTCCATTACTGTACTGTGTATGGGAGGTACACTCCATTATTGTACTGTGTACCGGAGGTACACTCCATTAATGTACTGTGTACGGGAGGTACACTCCATTACTGTACTGTGTACGGGAGGTACACTCCATTACTGTACTGTGTACGGGAGGTACACTCCATTACTGTACTGTGTACGGGAGGTACACTCCATTACTGTACAGTGTACGGGAGGTACACTCCATTATTGTACTGTGTACCGGAGGTACACTCCATTAATATACTGTGTACGGGAGGTACACTCCATTAGTGTACTGTGTACGGGAGGTACACTCCATGCACTGGATGACAAAGAACACAAAAAGGTAAATGCCATGAATGTCAGAAAAAAATGAAAGGTTGACTAATGAAAACTTTCAAAATGTGAGAATTAATGTCAGTGTAAAACATCAAATCGCTTGTTCTCCCTCATTTGAGATGTTTATTATTACTTTGTGCTGATGACTCCATTCAAGGCCAGCGAGATACCAAAGCTGGTGATGGTACCTAAGTTTACTTACTTGAAGTTTACCTGGAGGGCATTCCTGGGGTCAACACCTCCGCGGCCTTGTCCATGACCAGGCCTCCTGGTTCTTCCCACCAATAAAGCATTTAAACCACTGGGAATGCGTCAAAATACTTGGAATCTATTCCCAGGAGTGAAGAAAAGAGATACGTGATAATTATATACATGAGAGGTGCTGGATGGCTCTCCTAAATCTACACACCGTCATCACAACAATTTTGCCTGATAGATATTATTCCTTTGAAGACTTTGGAGAGGTAATCTACTCTCTGTGTCCGGACATGGCCAGGCTCGTGGATATGGGAGATGCTTTAAAATAGATCCAATGAACAGTTGACTGCCACCATCTGTGGTTCAAGTCTACTCAGCAAACTACCAACAGATGTTTGAAATGTTTTCGGAACAAGTGTACATGCATTCAAGATTAAATTGGATCACTACCTCCGCCAAATGCCAGATCAGCCGGTTGCTCCTGTTGGGGGCTAGCTAACCACTAACAGTAACAGCCTGGGTAAACAGGAAATCAAAAGAAAAGCCTTCAGAAGGGCTGCTATGGGTAGAAGTACTCTGGAAGCCTGTCACATGGATGTCACAGGTGTACATTAGCTTCAGTTCCAGTAGTCTCTGATCCTGAAACTTGGATCATTAGACCCAAGTCCAAAATCCTCTAATCCAGTGAGTTAGGTCATTAGATGCAAATCCGAAATGCTCTGATCCCATGACAGGGAATATTAGATACAAGTCCAAAAGTTTCCCATCCTGAGACAAGACTGTAGCCTGGGTCATCCCGTTGAGTACACGTTACACCATACACTACCACCAGCCTCATTTACCTCAGCTATTTCCAGTAGAGTAACCTACAAGTAAACTATATGCAATTTGAGGGGTCACCGCCCCCAGGGCAGGGTCCTCCAGGTAGGGCTTTCTAGATAATAGCCTGAGAACTTTCAAAACGAGAGATGCCAAGCCCATGATGATCCTTTTCAAATCACTTGTTCTCTCTAGGCTGGAATACTGCTGTACATTAACATCTCCATACAAAGCAGGTGAAATCGCAGATCTAGAGAGTGTACAGAGATCCTTTACTGCACGTATAAGTTCTGTCAAGCACCTTAACTACTGGGAACGCTTGGAAGGACTTGACTTGTACTCGTTCGAACGCAGGAGAGAGAGATATATCATAATCTACACTTGGAAAATCTTGGAAGGAATGGTCCCAAATCTGCACACAGAAATCACTCCCTACGAAAGTAAAAGACTGGGCAGGCGATGCAAAATGCCGCCAATAAAAAGTAGGGGCGCCATTGGTACACTAAGAGAAAACACCATAAGTGTCCGGGGCCCAAAACTGTTCAACAGCCTCCCATCAAGCATTAGGGGAATTGCCAATAAACCCCTGGCTGCCTTCAAGAGAGAGCTGGACAGATACCTAAAGTCAGTGCCGGATCAGCCGGGCTGTGGCTCGTACGTCGGACTGCGTGCGGCCAGCAGTAACAGCCTAGTTGATCAGGCCCTGATCCATCGGGAGGCCTGGTCATGGACCGGGCCGCGGGGGCGTTGATCCCCGGAATAACCTCCAGGTAACCTCCAGGTAAATCAGTCAAGCCGTTGGCGCTGGCAGCCGCAGTCCAGCGTGTGCATGAAAGATCACAACCAAGGGGGGGAGCTAAATGGGGGCATCACTCCCCATGGAAACGGTATACCAATGATATGTCTTCGAAGGTATATCACTGATATACCTTTGAAGGTATATCAAGGGAGATGGGGTGACACATGTGTGAGAACACTTGTATTGTCGCACAAAACCTGATATGAAGACTGGAGGAACACTGTCTGGGTAGAATTTTCCGAGGGGCATGAAAAAATTAATTTGAGGCTTGATATACCGTCCCCCTAACTTGAATAGGGATCAAGAAAATCTACTTTGGGAAGAAACATAAAGACCTCAAGGAGTGATAACAAGACTTTAACTTTAGTCAAATTGACTGGAATTTCTTGACTAGGAATCTCGAGTCAAACGACTTTCTAGAGGTAATTCAGTATTGTTTTTTAAAAGAGTTTGTGACAGAGCCAACGAGGGGTGCTAACCTGATCGATTTGGTTCTGGCAAACAAGGATACACTTGTTAATAATCGTGAGATTACAGTGGAACTTGGCACAAGAGACCACAAATCGATTACCTTTAGTATAATAGAGATAACTTAGTAAAGATCTCAGATTTCAGTTATAAAATTAATAATGCAAACAGAACACCTATTATGTGTAGACTGAGCTAACGAACAGAACTAAACACATACAAGCTCACCAAAGAACATTTGACATGCGCAAAAGTGATAGCACTCGGTCTAATCTATGCCATACGGTCTCCTTTGACACTAGTTATGGGCCCATATGCACCATATCGGGACCGATGAGGACCTATCTTGAAAATATACCAAGTTCTTTACTGAAGACAGTTAGGGATCTGTTGGTAAATTCCTCTTATGAAGGGACAAATGGTAAAATCTTGGTCACCGTACACTTATTGACTTGATCTTATAGTGAGCTCATTACACCCTTCTTTTCATTGGTCGTATTTTACATTGTATGCTGAGCGTTTTGCTTCACTGGGGTGACTTCAGCGTGCATATTTGCAACCAGTGCCACCAGTAATTTCCAGGGACTACAGTTCAAAGAACTTTAAGTATTCCCAGTAATATAAGTTACTGTCCAAATTTTTATGGCATGATACTTCCTCTGTACATTAATCCGATCCGTAGTTTCGTCTGTCCTAAATGGGACTGTTAGTGAACAACAATATTCCAATCAGAGAACCAGTACTTAAAGAGTGTCATCGTTGGCTAGGTGCAGCATTTTTAAATTCTAGTTATCCAAAGTATCATTTCCTTGTGGCTCTGCAACGACACTGTTTTCATCGTGGAATACAAGATCTTCCCATTATCATTCTCTTTTCTGCTCCATTCTCTTATGCAATATCACGTTTTTCTCACTTCTTCATTTTTAATAGAGGAGTAATTGAAATCTGTTTTTAGGGAAAATCAAATTATTTTCTGTGACTCACTGGAAGACCTGGTTGCCTCACACTATCCCACACCAGCCAATGATAACACTCTACCCACACCAGCCAATGATAACACTCTACCCACACCAGCCAATGATAACACTCTACCCACACCAGCCAGTAATAACAGTCTACCCACACCAGCCAATGATAACACTCTACCCACACCAGCCAATGATAACACTCTACCCACACCAGCCAATGATAACACTCTACCCACACCAGCCAGTGATAACAGTCTACCCACACCAGCCAGTGATAACACTCTACCCACACCAGCCAATGATAACACTCTACCCACACCAGCCAGTGAAACAGTCTACCTACACCAGCCAATGATAACACTCTACCCACACCAGCCAGTGATAACACTCTACCCACACCAGCCAATGATAACACTCTACCCACACCAGCCAGTGATAACAATTTACCCACACAAGCCAGTGATAACAGTCTACCGACACCAGCCAGTGATAACACTCTACCCACACCAGCCAGTGATAACACTCTACCCACACCAGCCAGTGATAACAGTTTACCAACACCAGCCAGTGATAACAGTTTACCCACACCAGCCAGTGATAACAGTCTACCCACACCAGCCAGTGATAACAGTTTACCCACACCAACCAGTGATAACACTCTACCCACACCAGCCAGTGATAACAGTCTACCCACACCAGCCAGTGATAACACTCTACCCACACCAGCCAGTGATAACACTCTACCCACACCAGGCAGTGATAACGCTCTACCCACACCAGCCAGTGATAACAGTTTACCAACACCAGCCAGTGATAACAGTCTACCCACACCAGCCAGTGATAACACTCTACCCACACCAGCCAGTGATAACACTCTACCCACACCAGCCAGTGATAACAGTCTACCCACACCAGCCAGTGATAACAGTCTACCCACACCAGCCAGTGATAACAGTCTACCCACACCAGCCAGTGATAACAGTCTACCCACACCAGCCAGTGATAACACTCTACCCACACCAGCCAGTGATAACAGTCTACCCAGACCAGCCAGTGGTAACACTCTACCCACACCAGCCAGTGATAACACTCTACCCACACCAGCCAGTGCTAACAAAAAAGTCACGCACAAGATAATAGTTCGGTGATATTAAAGAGAGAGAGAGAGAGAGAGAGAGAGAGAGAGAGAAGAGAGAGAGAGAGAGAGAGAGAGAGAGAGGAGAGAGAGAGAGAAGAGAGAGAGAGAGAGAAGAGAGAGAGAGAGAGAGAGAGACAGGGGGAGAGAGAGAGAGAGAGAGAAGGAGAGAGAGAGAGAGAGAGAGAGAGAGAGAGAGAGAGAGAGAGAGAGAGAGAGAGAGAGAGAGAGAGAGAGAGAGAGGGAGAGAGAGAGAGAGAGAGAGAGAGAGAGAGAGAGAGATAGAGGGAGAGAGAGAGAATAGATAGAGAGAGAGAGTGAGAGAGAGATGAACTCATTCCATCTCTAAATAGACAGGATGGGACCACCTCTTCTAGTAGTCAAGAGAAGGCAGACCTCTTTACCGAACACTTTGCTACCTAAGTGCAAGTTCCTGATCCAGCAATGGACCCTCCTTGGCTAGCTGCAAGAACTGTGTCAAAACTGTCAGTGGTGACAATAAGTCACGAGAAGGTGAATTTCCTTCTTAAATCACTTGACTAAGAAAAGGCTGTGGGCCCAGACAAGTTGAGCCCAAGATTGCTGAGAAGATGTGCAGAGCAGCTAGCAGAACCTCTAACTCGCATCTTTCAGCACTGCCTAGTACAGTGTAAATTACCCTCTCTTTGGAAAGAGGCAAATGTAGTCCCTGTTCACATAAAGAAGAGCAGAGCATAAATCAGCAACTACATACCAGTGTCACTCTTGTCAATCACTGGTAAGATCCTTGAGACAATAATCTCAAGACAAATGACAGAGTTTTTTGACTATCACTCACTACTTTGTGATCGTCAATATGGCTTCAGGAAAGGTTACTCTGCTGCTGATCTGTTGTTAAACCTCTCCACTAAGTGGCACCAGTCACTGGATGAATCCAAAGTCAGCTCTGTTGTAGCACTGGACATTGCTGGTGCTTTCGACCGGGTGTGGCACCAGGGCCTCTTAGCAAAACTTCAAGCACTGGGAATTGCAGGCTCGACGCTATGTCTCCTCAGTGATTACCTTCATGGCAGATCTCTAAGGGTAGTTCTCAATGGAACGGAATCAGCAAGACATCCTATTTGGCAAGTGTTCCACAAGGAAGCATGCTGGGATCATTGTTATGGAATGTCTACTTCAACGACCTTCTTTATCTCATCCCAGAATCACATGTATATGCAGACGACTGTACACTGACATTCACTTATCCTAGAAAAGAAATGCCAGCTGCTCTAAGCTACATCAATCACCAGCTAAGTGCTATATCAGCTTGGGGAAATAGATGGCAGGTAACATTTGCACCTGAGAAAACGCAAATGATGATGATGGTCTCTAGGCACCATGATGGTAATGCTGGTGCAGTAGTAAGGATGAATGGGAGGGTGTTGGCACCTGGAGAAGAAGTTGATATCCTTGGGGTGAAATTTGACTCCAAACTAACCATGAAGAACCATGTTGCAAATCTTGCAAACAAGGCAGCCAGGAAGCTTACAGCACTTCGCCGTATCTCGCATCTGCTTGACAGTAGGGGTTGCAAGATTCTGTACGAGGCACAAGCACGCTCACACCTTGAGTATGCTCCACTTTCTTGGTTTGCCTGACCCCCCCCCCCCTCTCATCTGCGGCTGCTTGACAGAGTAGAGAACAAAGCAAGACGTCTCATCTCTCGCCTGGACCCATCCTGGATAGATCTGTCATTTCAGCAGAGCCTTCAACGCAGGAGGGATGTGGGTGGCCTTACTGTTATGTACAAGACCAATATTGTCAAAGTACCACACTTGGATCCACTTCGAGGACAGCGTGAAACAAGCTTTTATCCCACAAGACGGGCAGAAAGCAGCAACTTCACTCTGGCTGTACCCTTCTCCAGAACATCACTCCATCTGAGATTATACATACCCAGGATGACTCGAGTATGGAACACATTCGTACAGCATAATGATGTCAACGAGATAAAGTCAGTTAATCAAATGAAAATGCTGGCCCACAGATGGCTCCAACTTCATCCTGTTCCCTACTTGTATGTCTCATAACAATAAAAATACTTTCAAATGAGCTGATGTAGGTAACAGCTCTTAGCTTGCCTATAAAGTTAGGAATCCTTAACCTGTAAATAGCTTGTCAATAAAGCTAGGGATCCTTAACCTTGTCAAACCCTGCGTAAAGAGAGAGAGAGAGAGAGAGAGTGAGTGAGAGAGGGGGGGAAGGGAAGCAGTCTCCGTTTTTCCTCCCAAGTTTACATCACAATACAAATATATTTATTTAGTGATAAGGTCGCTTTCCACTCCCCATCTGCCTCACACTCCCTCCTCCCCATCTGCCTCACACTCCTCCTCCCCATCTGCCTCCACACTCCCTCCTCCCCATCTGCCTCACACTCCCTCCTCCCCATCTGCCTCAACTCCTCCTCCACATCTGCCTCACACTCCCTCCTCCCCATCTGCCTCACACTCCCTCCTCCCCATCTGCCTCACACTCCTCCTCCCCATCTGCCTCACACTCCCTCCTCCCATCTGCCTCACACTCCCTCCTCCCCATCTGCCTCACACTCCCTCCTCCCATCTGCCTCACACTCCCTCCTCCCCATCTGCCTCACACTCCCTCCTCCCCATCTGCCTCACACTCCTCCTCCCCATCTGCCTCACACTCCCTCCTCCCCATCTGCCTCACACTCCCTCCTCCCCATCTGCCTCACACTCCCTCCTCCCCATCTGCCTCACACTCCCTCCTCCCCATCTGCCTCACACTCCCTCCTCCCCATCTGCCTCACCATCTCCCTCCTCCCCATCTGCCTCACATCCCTCCTCCCCATCTGCCTCACACTCCCTCCTCCCCATCTGCCTCACACTCCCTCCTCCCCATCTGCCTCACACTCCCTCTCCCCATCTGCCTCACACTCCCTCCTCCCCATCTACCTCACACTCCCTCCTCCCCATCTGCCTCACACTCCCTCCTCCCATCTGCCTCACACTCCCTCTTCCCATCTGCCTCACACTCCTCCTCCACATCTGCCTCACACTCCCTCCTCCCCATCTGCCTCACACTCCCTCCTCCCCATCTGCCTCACACTCCCTCCTCCCCATCTGCCTCACACTCCCTCCTCCCCATCTGCCTCACACTCCCTCCTCCCCATCTGCCTCACACTCCCTCCTCCCCATCTGCCTCACACTCCCTCCTCCCCATCTGCCTCACACTCCCTCCTCCCCATCTGCCTCACACTCCTCCTCCCCATCTACCTCACACTCCCTCCTCCCCATCTGCCTCACACTCCTCCTCCCCATCTGCCTCACACTCCCTCCTCCCCATCTGCCTCACACTCCCTCATCCACATCTGCCTCACACTCCCTCCTCCCCATCTGCCTCACACTCCCTCCTCCCCATCTGTCTCACACTCCCTCCTCCCCATCTGCCTCACACTCCCTCCTCCCCATCTGCCTCACACTCCCTCCTCCCCATCTGCCTCACACTCCCTCCTCCCCATCTGCCTCACACTCCCCTCCTTCCCCATCTGCCTCACACTCCCTCCTCCCCATCTGCCTCACACTCCTCCTCCCCATCTGCCTCACACTCCCTCCTCCCCATCTGCCTCACACTCCCTCCTCCCCATCTGCCTCACACTCCCTCCTCCCCATCTGCCTCACACTCCCTCCTCCCCATCTGCCTCACACTCCCTCCTCCCCATCTGCCTCACACTCCCTCCTCCCCATCTGCCTCACACTCCTCTCCCCATCTGCCTCACACTCCCTCCTCCCCATCTGCCTCACACTCCCTCCTCCCCATCTACCTCACACTCCCTCCTCCCCATCTACCTCACACTCCCTCCTCCCCATCTACCTCACACTCCCTCCTCCCCATCTACCTCACACTCCGTCCTCCCCATCTACCTCACACTCCGTCCTCCCCATCTACCTCACACTCCCTCCTCCCCATCTACCTCACACTCCCTCCTCCCCATCTACCTCACACTCCCTCCTCCCCATCTACCTCACACTCCCTCCTCCCCATCTGCCTCACACTCCGTCCTCCCCATCTACCTCACACTCCCTCCTCCCCATCTACCTCACACTCCCTCCTCCCCATCTACCTCACACTCCGTCCTCCCCATCTACCTCACACTCCGTCCTCCCCATCTACCTCACACTCCCTCCTCCCCATCTACCTCACACTCCCTCCTCCCCATCTACTTCATATTCCCTCCCCAAGATAGTTATGTTAACATATTGTATATTTCACATCAGTTCGAGGAAACATTGTCAGTATTTGTCTCAGATATATGAAAACTACTTAACAAGAAGCTAATCTCCCAATTGGAAATTTTAAATACTGGCACAAAAAGAATATATATATATATATATATATATATATATATATATATATATATATATATATATATATATATATATATATATATATATATATATACAATAAGATCGATCACAGTAAATAGGTGATTTAAGAATATGCAAAACAACCACTGTGAAAGAATAGAGAAATTCCAAGTGCTTTCGTGACTACTCACATTATCAAGACCCGGCCCAGGTCTTCTCCAGATGGCGACCCGGCGGTGGCCTCCCGGGCGGGGGGGGGGGGGCATCCATCTTCTTTCTTCTCTATTCTTTCTTGGGGCCCTCCTCAATCTTGCGCCCGTTGTTGTTTATAATATATATCAATGATCTTGATGAGGGAATTACTAGTGAAATGACCAAATTCGCCGATGACACAAAGATAGGTAGGATAATTGATTCAAACGTAGATATAAGGGAACTTCAGGAGGATTTGGACAAACTCAATACCTGGTCAGCAAAGTGGCAGATGCAGTTCAATGTAGATAAATGCAAGGTTCTGATGCTCTGGAGTGTCCATATATAAGTTAAATAATGTAGAACTTAGCCATACAGATTGTGAAAAGGACTTGGGGGGGGTTATGATGAGCAGCAACCTTAAACCAAGACAACAGTGCCTAAGCGTAGGTAATAAGGCAAACAGATTGCTGGGATTTATATCAAGAAGTGTAAGCAACAGAAGTTCAGCGGTTATATTACAGCTTTATACATCATTAGTAAGGCCTCACCTAGATTATGCAGCTCAGTTCTGGTCTCCATATTACAGAATAGACATAAATTCGTTAGAAAACATTCAGCATAGAATGACTGAATTAATACATAGCATTAGAAATCATCCTTATGAAGAAAGATTGAAGATCCTTAAATTACATTCATTTGTTGGAAGAAGAATGAGGGGAGACATGATCAAAGTGTATAAGTGGAAGATTGGTATTAATAAAGGTGATATAGATAAGGTCTTGAGATATCTCTCCAAGAGAGAACCCGCAGTAATGGATTCAAATTAGGCAAGTTTAGATTTAGAAAGGATATAGGAAAGTATTGGTTAGGAAATAGGGTAGTTGATGAGTGGAACAGTCTACCTAGTTGGGTTATTGTCTTTGGGTAGTTTCAAATTTAGGTTGGGTAAATATATGAGTGAGGGGGTTGGATTTGAGTGGGACTTGCAAATGAGTGGATAGATGTAACAGAGCGT
>NC_069426.1:3358858-3368858 GCF_026875155.1 Cherax quadricarinatus
AGCTGAACTTTCAAGTCACTTGTTCTTTCCAGACCACATTCAAGGTTGGCGAGATTGTTTTTCTGGAAAACATGCAGAGAACGTTCGACTCTCTGTATGCATTCAGTGAAACATCTGACCTACTGGGAATGCTTTAAATTCCTTTAACTGTATCCATTAAAACGTTGGCGAGAAATTAATCCTGAAGCGACTGGTCCCTAATATGTACAATGAAGTCACTTCGTATGACAACAAGAGACTTTGCATACAACATAAATTATCTCCAATAAAAAGGAGGAGCGAGCGATTACAGTGATAGAGAACTCAATGACTGTTAGAGGCCCCCGACTCTTCAACAACCTCCCTCTGAGCAAAAGAGAAATTGTCAGCAACTTCTGGCTGAAGTTTCTCAAATCAGGTCTCGATCAGCCTAACTGTAGTTCGTACGTTGGATTGTGTGCTTCCAGTAGCAGCAACCTGATTGATGAGGATTAGTTAGATCCATCAAGAGACCTGTCTGTTGACCCCTGGAAATATCCTACAGGTATTTTTCTGGTATCCAGGTAGATAACTGTAGGCCCACTTTTTCATCACAATCCTGTCGAGATTCTTTTTAATTTCTGATACTGATAGCTTTATGAAGGTGTACTGCTCGGACCCAAACTCCACTCCCCAGTCCACCAAACCTGTGGCCGCAACTTTGCTGCAGATCAGTTCTGACCCCACTGTTCTCTGATTGTCTTATTGCACCCATATTTTCCACTTGGTTTATTTTATAATTTCTTCCATATCTTTCTCTCCACTAAGTTCTTATAGTAACTTGCAGGATGGGGACCAGGCCCTCAGGTATCTATCAGGTATCTCTCTTTCCTACATTCCAGAGAGATCAACTCGAGTTGTTTGAGATGTTGCCAAGAGTTTAGGTACTTTACTGATTCTATGCAAGGTGAATACGTCCAGATGTGCTGCTTTTTCTGCCTTCAGAAGGTACTGTGAACACAGAAAACTATTAATTTCGTGAAAGTACCATTGGCTAAACGGCACCATTGCTTATCGTTTCATAATTCTCTGTTATTTTTCTGGCCTTCGCTGTGAGATAATGTACCTACGTCCCGGGTGCTATGTTCGTTTTGAATTCTTCGTTCTTCTCTTGACAGAGCAGTTGAAATTTTTCGACAATGAATATCATATAATTTTCTTTTGCCCACTGGAAAACTTTGATATCTGTTAGTGATTTTTATATTTTGTACTGAGGTGATTTTGATTCTTATTTAGGTATCGCCGCAAAGAATAACAAGAAACTATAGCTAGTAATTTCAATTTACGTTTTCTATGTATGAGAAATAGTGACTTGTGATCTTCACTTTCTAGTTTACTGAGACCTTTCACTTCACGTTGTTTTCTGTTTGTTAGGAATTTCTTAACGATTTCCTTTATTCTCATTAACCTCAGACTTTTTACTTTGGAAGTCTTCGCATGAATTATGTGCTCTCTGATTTTTATTTGTTGAAAAGTTAATACCATCTGTGCATTTATCCAATTTTTCCTTGCACACATATGTGAGTTATCAATAGTGTCGCACTGTCCAACGCTTCCAAAATCAGATTTAACGTATACTGTAGTATACACTGTACACTGTTACGTTTCACATGTACATGAGTATACACTGCCTTGTAATAACTGTCACTGTCTAGTTTACAGTACACTTGTCACATACACTGTAGTATCATGTCACTGTTGTTACGAATGTACACTGTAGTATACACTGTGCCTGTAGTATCACTGCTACACTTAGTAACCTTCCTGTAGTACCTATGTACACGTGTATTACTCTGTCACTGATTACACTTACATGTGTATAACGTAACTGTGTACATCATTCACACTTAGTCACACTGTACAACTGTAGTTACACCTGTACACTGATATAATGTCGAGTATACATGTACACTGTGTTCACTGTACACTGTATACACTACTTGTACAAATATACATGTATGTTACAGTGTACACTGTAGTATACACTGTACACTGTAGTTACACATGTACACTGTAGTATACACTGTACACTGTAGTATACACTATACACTGTAGTATACACTGTACACTGTAGTACACACTGTACACTACATCATCCGGAATCAACCACGTCGTAATGATCGAACAGTTGTGAAAGAGACAGTTTGAGTAACACTGTAAATAGATATCCTCGAAGGGAAACCTGTAAGTGGTTGCCTGATTTTTTTTCCCACCACTTCTCGATATTATTTAACTCAAAATTCAAGAACGAATCATCCAATCAGCTTCAAATTTTCAACACTTGTGTTCGGTAATGAGAACCAGATTCTTAGAACAGTTGGCGTGTTCAACTTGTCCTGTGACCAGAGTTATTAGAATCCATTCCCAGAATTCTGAAATTGGGCCAGAATTCTGGTACCCATTTCAGAATTCTGAAATGGGTACCAGAAATGCCCTGCATAACTATAGGCTTTCTGCATACACAACTAAATGTCACCCATCATGATGAAATAAAATTATTATTATTATTATTATTATTATATTATTATTATTATTATTATTTATTATTATTATTATTATTATTATTGCTATTATAATTATTATTTTATTATTATTATTATTATTATTATTATTATTATTATTATTATTATTATTATTGTTGTTGTTATTATTATTATTTCATTATTGTTATTATTATTATTATTATTATTATTATTATTATTGTTGTTGTTGTTGTTGTTGTTGTTGTTATTATTATTATTCTTATTTCTTATTGTCATTATTGTTATTATTATTATTATTATTATTTCTATTATCATTATCATTATCATAAAAATCGATGATAACAGATTAAATGTGACTGTTTCACAGGTTTAACCTATCTGGAGTTTATCTGGAGAGAGTTTCGGGGGTCAACGCCCCCGCGGCCCGGTCTGTGACCAGGCCTCCTTAGGTCAGTGTCCCAGGATGCGACCCACACCAGTCGACTAACACCCAGGTACCCATTTTACTGATGGGGAACATAGACAACAGGTGGAAACAAACACGTCCAATGTTTCTACTCTGGCTGGGAATCGAACCCAGGCCCTCACCGTGTGAAGCGAGAGCGTTAACCACCAGGCCACCAGAGCCCTGGAAGCAAATTTTTTTTTAATTCTGAACAATGACTGTGTAATGCATCTTCAGCTCTGCTTCAAACCTTTAGTGCTCACGTGTTTTCCTTAAAGGAAACAATTTCTTGATGTTATCATGAACCAGTTTTATTACTCGTTAATTTCTGTGAAACAACTAGACTATGTCTCTTTATTCAGAATTAAGACAAAAGGTTGACTTTATTTGGTTATCCTACGTTAAACCAACTTAATGTTCTCTCTTGTGCCTTAAACATCTGTGTTCCTGTAAACCAGTGTTAAACATTCGTATATTACGTATTTTAATTTTACATAAACCAACCTTCTTAGAATACTGGTCATTTTCGTCTCTATTGAAGATTTGAATTAAATTTGGGCTCTGCAATACCCTAGTTTGCATTTTTTTTTCATTTAAAGAAATTAGGATATTAGTTTTATTTCCTTTTTTGGGTGATTTGTGAATGCCTATTCTGTTTTCCTTCGGATCTTCAGCGCTAATATTTAACTCTGTACAATTCCAATCGCCTGCATCAAGTCTGGGGAAATACGGGAATACTATTATCGGATCTCGCAGCTGCCGAAATATATCTACTAGGATTTAACATTTTCTAAATACGGCAGGTTACGGGTGACAGCGCTGGCCGCATCTCCACATTTCAAGGATACACTTCGTCAGCCGCGAAAAATATTTTCGAGAGATATATTGGTCGTGGTGCACATCCCCGGGTAAGCCTAGGGACGGAGGGGGGTGGTGAGAGGTGGCAAGGTCAGGGTAAGGAAGGAGAAGGTGGTGAGAGGTGGTAAGGTCAGCCTAGGGAAGGAGGGGGGTGGTGAGGTGGCAAGGTCAGGGTAAGGAAGGAGGGGGTGGTGAGAGGTGGTAAGGTCCGCCTTGGGGAGAGAGGGAGGTGGGGAGAGGTGGCAAGGTCAGGGTAAGGAAGGAGAAGGTGGTGAGAGGTGGTAAGGTCAGCCTAGGGAAGGAGGGGGGTGGTGATAGTGGGAACGTCAGCCTAGGAAAGGAGGGGGATGGTGAGAGGTGGCAAGGTCAGCGTAAGGAAGGGTGGGTGTGGTGAGAGGTGGCAAGGTCAGTGTAGGGAAGGAAGGGGGTGGTGGCAAGGTCAGTGTAGGGAAGGAAGGGGGTGGTGGCAAGGTCAGTGTAGGGAAGGAAGGGGGTGGTGGCAAGTCAGTGTAGGGAAGGAAGGAGGTGTGGCAAGGTCAGTGTAGGGAAGGAAGGGGGTGGTGGCAAGGTCAGTGTAGGGAAGGAAGGGGGGTGTGGCAAGGTCAGTGTAGGGAAGGAAGGGGGTGGTGGCAAGGTCAGTGTAGGGAAGGAAGGGGTGGTGGCAAGGTCAGTGTAGGGAAGGAAGGGGTGGTGGCAAGGTCAGTGTAGGGAAGGAAGGGGGTGGTGGCAAGGTCAGTGTAGGGAAGGAAGGGGGTGGTGGCAAGGTCAGTGTAGGGAAGGAAGGGGTGGTGGCAAGGTCAGTGTAGGGAAGGAAGGGGGTGGTGGCAAGGTTAGTGTAGGGAAGGAAGGGGGTGGTGGCAAGGTCAGTGTAGGGAAGGAAGGGGGTGGTGGCAAGGTCAGTGTAGGGAAGGAAGGGGGTGGTGGCAAGGTTAGTGTAGGGAAGGAAGGGGGTGGTGGCAAGGTCAGTGTAGGGAAGGAAGGGGGGGGTGGCAAGGTCCGTGTAGGGAAGGAAGGAGTGTGTGGCAAGGTAGTGCTAGGGAAGGAAGTGGGTGGTGGCAAGTTATTACCAAATGTGTGTCACACGCTGCTGTAACTCCATCAATCCCAAAACATAGCACTGTAAATATGTTTATTCTGTGTTGCAGTATTTTCGCTCTTAACTACTGCCTGGGGTGTGTTGCCGAGGGTCCAACGAACGCCCTCACTCTCCCTGGCCCCAGAGCAGATCACCCGGTGAATGACCTGACCAATCAAGCTTTTGCTGCTAACCACTACGTAAGGCCAACTTTAAGCATTACAGCCCGAGTATTCAGGCACTGACATGATAAACTCAGTCAGCTCTTTTCTTGAAGACAGACTGGGGGGTCCTGTTGGGGAGCCCACTTTTATATGGCCCCTTCACACTTACTGTGTTTTCTTTCACTCTACCATGGCGCCCTCTACTTTTCACTGGGGGAATTTTGCACCGTCTACCAAGATTCTTATTTTTAATGGGGAACTATTTTTTGAGCAGTTTGGGATCATTTCTAGAAATTTTTCCGGGTGTGAAATTATAATGTATCGCTCTCGCCCTTGTTAAATTTTTTAGGCAAAAGCATCGGAACGATAAGGATCCTTATGACAAAACGTCTTGCAGTTGTTAACGCCCCATCCATAAAGGTGGCAGCCAAGCATTAGCAAAGAACTATAACCAATAGCACTAACGTTCCACATCATAAAAAAAAATCTTTGAAAGAGTGCTAAGAGCCAGGATTGCAATCACCAGGATTCCCAAATCTGCACAATCCAGGGCAACATGGTTAAGGGCAGGTCGCACCTGCCTCTCACAACTACTGGATCACCTATGATATGGCCATGGATGCACTGGAAGAAAATCAGAAATGCAGATGCAAAATACACAGACTTTGCAAAAAAGCCTTTGACAAGCGCTGATCATGGCGTAATCGCCCATAAAATACGTGCTAAAAGGAATAACTGGGAAAGTGGGGCGGATGGTTCTTCAAAACTTTCTAACAAATCGAACACAAAGATAGTGTCAACAGAGTCAAATTCGGAGGCTGCCATAGTGAAGAGCTTTGTTTTCACAAGGCACAGGAAACTCGCCCCCATCCTTTCCTCATCCTCATATCAGACATAGACAGAGTGTAACCCACAGCACCGTACATCCTTTGCAGATGATACTAGGATCTGCATGAGGCTGTCAATCTCCCTAAGGACGCGTAACAACCTCAAGAAGTTGAAGAAAGTTTACCAGAGGGCAACGGAAAACAATATAAAGTTTCAATTAGGACAAAATTCCAACCTACTTTCCTATGGAAAACTGGAGGAGAAAATAGCTAAACAGATAGTACTACAAACCTCCAAACACCGGCCATACAAAAATAGAGCGGAAAAAATAATGTAATGGACCTGGGATAGTAAATGTCCTGAGGATCTCACGTTCCAAGGATCATAACATGCCACGAATTCACAAGTGCAAAGAAATGATAGGAAGCTAATGAGAACGTTCGAAATAAGAGATCCAAGCCAAAGATGGATTCCTTTTCAAATCACTTTGTTCTCTCTAGCTGGAATACTGCTTGTACATTATCATCTCCCATACAAAGCAGTGAATCGCAGATCCAGAAGTGTACAGAGATCCCATTAACTGCACTTATAAGTTCCGTCAAGCACCTTAAAAACTGGGAACGTTTGGAAGCGACTTGACTTGTACTCGTTTGAACGCGCAGAGGGAGAGATATATCATAATCTACACATGGAAAATCCTGGAAGGAATGGTCCCGAATCTTCACAGAGAAATCACTCCCTACGAAAGTAAAGGACTGGGCAAGCGATGCAAAATACCCCCAATTAAAAGTAGGGGCGCCATTGGTTACCTGGAGGTTACCTGGAGGTTATTCCGGGGATCAACGCCCCCGCGGCCCGGTCCACGACCAGGCCTCCCGATGGATCAGGGCCTGATCAACTAGGCTGTTACTGCTGGCCGCACGCAGTCCGACGTACGAGCCACAGCCCGGCTGATCCGGCACTGACTTTAGGTATCTGTCCAGCTCTCTCTTGAAGGCAGCCAGGGGTTTATTGGCAATTCCCCTAATGCTTGATGGGAGCTGTTGAACAGTTTTTGGGCCCCGGACACTTATGGTGTTTTCTCTTAGTGTACCAATGGCGCCCCTACTTTTTATTGGCGGCATTTTGCATCGCCTGCCCAGTCTTTTACTTTCGTAGGGAGTGATTTCTGTGTGCAGATTTGGGACCATTCCCTCCAAGATTTTCCAAGTGTAGATTATGATATATCTCTCCCTCCTGCGTTCCAACGAGTACAAGTCAAGTGCTTTCAAGCGTTCCCAGTAGTTAAGGTGCTTGACAGAACTTATACGTGCGGTAAAGGATCTCTGTACACTCTCTAGATCTGCGATTTCACCTGCTTTGTATGGAGATGTTAATGTACAGCAGTATTCCAGCCTAGAGAGAACAAGTGATTTGAAAAGGATCATCATGGGCTTGGCATCTCTCGTTTTGAAAGTTCTCATTATCCATCCTATCATTTTCTTTGCACACACTAAGAGAAAACACCATAAGTGTCCGGGGCCCAAGACTGTTCAACAGCCTCCCACTAAGCATAAGGGGAATTACCAATAAACCCCTGGCTGCCTTCAAGGGAGAGTTGGACAGATACCTAAAGTCAGTGCCGGATCCGCCGAGCTGTGGTTAGTACGTTGGACTGCGTGCGGCCAGCAGTAACAGCCTGGTTGATCAGGCCCTGATCCATCGGGAGGCTTGGTCGTGGACCGGGCCGCGGGGGCGTTGATCCCCGGAATAACCTCCAGGCAGACTCCAGGTAGCAGCAGCAAGATGTCGACACCGCCGCCGCCGCCACCGCTGACGTCGCTACCTCCGCCGCCACTGCCGCCGAAATGTTATCTAGTCTTCATTTTACTTCTAATATATACACGATGGTATATTATCACCCACGATACTGACACTTTTATCCTAAATATATAGATTTTTTTTTTTTTAGGATTTTAACTCTGACAATAAAATTTGTATCCGGTGGTTCCATTTTTTCCAGTTTCCACATTTCCACCTTAATTTCCACGTTGACATAAATTTTTCTTGCTGCACTCTTTCTGCCTCTCTTTTATCCACATCGTCTCAGGTACGAGTTTTAAATAATTATTACCTGGAGTTTACCTGGAGGGCATTCCGGGGATCAACGCCCGGTGGGTCAGAGCCTGATCAACCAGGCTGTTACTGCTGGCCGCATGTAGTCCAGCGTACGAACCACAGCCCGGTTGATCCGGCACCGACTTTAAGTATCTGTCCTGCTCCTTCTTAAAGGCGGCCATGGGACTATTGGTAATTCCCTTTATGCGTGGTGGGAGGCTGTTGAACAGTCTTGGGCCCCGGACACTTATGGTGTTTTCTTTTAATATACCTTTTTGTCAAAAATAAATAATATACTCATTAATCTTTCGAAGGTTAATTTTACAATCCTGTTAAGGCCAAACCTGCCTGGTGACCGCTGATCAACTAGAGCTGTTGCTGTCTGTGGCATGCACACCTATGTTGCTATGGAAATGAAAAGAGTAATATGCATATGTACACTGAATTGATAATTGTGGAAGAGTGTCATGAGAGATGTAATTACGGCGAACAAAGCAATTGGATGAGGTCTGGAGGAGGCCTGGTCTCAGACCGGGCCGCGGGGGCGTTGACCCCCGGAACTCTCTCCAGGTAAACTCCAGGTAATACCTCTGATATACCTTTAATGAGTTCCCAGAATACTTCCAAAGTCCGTCCCTGGGCCAGGCTTGTTTGGCGCTTGCCTGTTCAACCAGGCTGTTACTGCTGGCAGAGCAGATTTTGGAAAAAGGTTAATGCAATGTCTCAGACGAGAAAGTTGAGGACCAAACTCTACACAGTTTCAAATTCAGGTGTTATAAGACTGGTATTCCCACAATCACTTTAGTGTCAGGAAAGTAAATAATCGAAGCAGAGGCAGATTTAAGCAACCACAAAACTGGATTATTACCTGAGGGGCCAAAATGTGAAGGCCTTCATAACTCCGGTTTAACGAAACAATTTATTAGCAGCATTTGTAGATACAAATTATGGTGGTGAAGTGTCTCTTACAGTGTTCATTAACTCTTGTAGAAAACCTTGACTTTCCCGTCGTAGGTAGAAGAAAAACATTGTTTTTAATTCCAGAAAAGTTTAGTTAATTCCTACAAAGGATGTTATGGGCATTGTAAAATTTCCTGTAAATTTCGTATTGTTATGGTGGATAAATTTAGGTATGGGAAATCCTCAACCTCTCCCCCCCTCCCCATTTTTTTTTTTTGCCATACCAGCCATTTTCCACGAGATAGACTTAACCGATGCAGAATTAGCATTTTCACCGTCACTCCACAGAAGTGTGTTGAGGTGTTCAGATGACTCATGGTCGTATTTCTCAAACACATTTGCAAAAACAGTGTAAACTACACCAGCATACAGCTTGTCTTCTGTACCATCCAGGATTGCAATGCAATAATGATCTAACGGCTGTGAAAGGCAAGAGCAACCTTCCCTAATTCCGTGTTGCTTGGATTATGCAACTGCTGTGATTTTACGTGACTGGCATTCTTGCTTCTTAGGACCTACAGTATTTCGCAGTTGCTTTACTGCCTCCTTCGTGAAGTGTGGAAATGTCAGTAGGATGAAAACTGTGACAAGGATCCTCCAAAAAAATAATAATAACCTGAGATAGTGGGTACTTACATTGTTTTGATATGTATGGAATTCCACGAGTTCACGCCTGGAGAAGACTGCACGGGCTTGCTGTCGAAGGCTTTTTCGTAGTTGTCTGGGGAGAAGACTACGTGAGAGCTTGGCAGGATTTTAGTTCTCATTCTTGAAAATCTCCTTACAGTCAATGATCTGTAGACTGGTGAGCTGTTCACTGAGCACACAGTCTTATTACGACTTCAAAATTTCGCTCATTTCCTCATTGTCATCAGTGTATATTGCATCTCCTCTAAGACAAGGCTCTATCCTGCATGTGGTTTTCGTCCTGGACACTGCATAGAAGACCAATTTGTTACTTTAAATTTCATTTGTCTCTTTACTCTCTCTGTTTACTGGACTCTGTATGATGTAATAAGTCTGTGCTTGATGTTCTCCATGTCTTTAAACGGAGGTTTTCCTTCGGGCTTCA
>NC_069426.1:3371358-3381760 GCF_026875155.1 Cherax quadricarinatus
AATACTTCGTCCAGCTCCCCTGCGGTGGGCCGCGTGCCCAGAATGCTGCAGGCATTTCCTCTCTGGATCGCAACACTGAGTCTCTGAAAGGGGAAGCTGGTCGTCCTGTGGTCCTTGGTTTCTATGATGAGCTTTTCACCCAGCTCTCTGAGGAACTTTAGAGCACACCTGCCCCATGCTCCAAGGGTCTCCGACCCTATTGGAATGAAGTTATAGCAAGGGGGAAGGTCTTCATATTTTCGGATCTTCTGGGTCTCCCTGTGGCTGGCAGCTCCACCCCCTTCCACTACAGAGTATGGCAAGTAGGTGTCTGCCAATGTGGCAGCACAGGTGTAGTCCCAGGCAATCTGCTTTCCATCCTTCCAGGGTAGCATAGTGGCTCCATCAGGACGCTTTTGACTTCCATCAGACCTCTGTACTTGGGGTTCCCGTTGAGCTGGGCAACGGGCTGTGGCGAGGCTTCTCTTTATTATGCCATTGATCTCCTCATGTCTGGCATACTTCCCTTCTGCTGTGTGACACACGAGACCATGGAGTCCGAACTGATCAGCTGTCGCCCTGCCGCAAATACACCTATGTTCGGTGAGGATGGGGGCGGCTAGGCGAAGAGCAACACCAATCCGAATGGCCTGTGGGTCGAGACGGGTGCCCAGGGAGGAATTGGGAACAGCTAACAGGAAGTCTCCTGAGAGTGGTGCCTTCACTGCCAGGAGACGAGCTTTGTTCTTTCCTGAAGCATTGGAGAGCATTGTGTTGGCGATTTTTTCCATGATCGGTTTGTCCCAGTGGGACGTTTGTGCTGTTTGGGAGGGCTGGGTCTACTGGAGGAGTCTGTAAGGGTGTCCCACCGAATTGCTGCTTCAGTAAACCTGGGGTCTTGAGCTCCTACCAAGTCTCTCAAGCGTTCGGGCACTTTCTTCTTGACTAATGCACT
The DNA here is from genome assembly GCF_026875155.1 of Cherax quadricarinatus. Taxonomy (NCBI): domain Eukaryota; kingdom Metazoa; phylum Arthropoda; class Malacostraca; order Decapoda; family Parastacidae; genus Cherax; species Cherax quadricarinatus. The sequence continues at coordinate 3,372,293 of NC_069426.1, forward strand.
GGAAGCCAAACACGAAGACAGAAAAGCAGGTAAAGCAACATGCGTTGCTTTACGCACCCCTATACCTCCCAGTCGCACTGGGAGGGTTGCCTGATCCCACTGCTCATCCTCTAGTGACAGGTTCAGTGCTTTCTTAAAAGTTGATCTCAGGTGTGCATCATATTCATCGAGTGTTGGGTTGTCAAAAGAGGGTGCACACCTCAAGAAGTAAGTGAGTCTTGGCATAGTAAGACACCTTGTGAGGAGATACAGAGCATCATGGGCATCAAGATCGCTTATTCTCTCCTCCATTCTCATAAGGTCATTCAATTTGTCCCTGAGGACAGTATCGATGGCCTGGTGACCCAGCGGTGCCCCCAAGAGGGTACTGTTGGACGGAGTTGTAGTTGAGTTTTCCCCGGAGGATTCTTCGCACAGCATTGATTATTTCCGGGTTTGCTGTGATGATTTCACACTTAGAGGGATTGAGGATGAGTCCCAAGCCTTCTCCCTGTGTTTTCCAACCAGTTGTAGGTCCCCCACAAGGGACTCTTCAGTACCTGCCAGAGTGCCGTCATCCAGGTACCATATATTGAGCTCACTGCGTAGGCTGGAAGTTAGTTCTCTTACTGCCAAACAGAAGAGAAGTGGAGCAAGTGGGGCACCCTGCTGAACACCCTCTGATGATTGAATTTCATGTTCTCCAAACAAAAGAATTGAGGGTTTGCTGTAGCTGGCTGAAATGAAGGGAAAGAGACTGGGGAACCGAACCTGAACAGCTGGCAAAACAGCATCTCTCCTCACCAGTTAAAGGCATTTCTAAAATCAAGTTTGACTATGGCCTTGTCTTCTGGGAGGTCCCTGATGTAGGCCCTTGCTGCATGAGCTGCAGCTTCACTGCCTTGAGAGACCCCAAAGCCCAGTTGGTGTGGCTGGAGTAAAGTGGCAGCTTCTAGGCGAATGTTTCTCACTGCAGCTTTGGCAACGAGACGGCGAAGAGTGTTTTTCCCAAATGCAATGGGTCTGATTCCCCCATCCCTCTTCTTCAAAGCACATAGTGAGGCTCCAAAAAAGAAAGGTTTAATTTCTTCTGGGATTCGCCCACCCAGGCAATTGTTGACGAAAGTTGTTAACTCGGTGAGAAGAATTGATGCAGATTCACCGAGTACTGGATTTACCATTTCTTTGAGGTGCTGAGGTCGAATTCCAGTGTAATCTCCTGCAGATCCTGCTGGAAATGACACGATCGCCTTATAGACTTCCGATTCTGGAAAAATTAATTGTTCAGTTGATAGGGTCCTTCCTCAGGGTTGTCGTTGATGGCTGTGGTGTCCCTGGTTGGGTGCTTGTCTCTTAGTGCTTGGGCCGTGGTCTCATCCTTGGGGCTACAGTGTCGTCACTTGTAATTATTCTAATTGCTCCCACTGTGTTACCTTCCTCAATTTTTTTGCTAACCTGTGCGCAAATTTTCTCGTTCTCAGTAGAATTTTCTTGGGGCTGCCTCTTTGATTCCTGCGATGATGGGGGAGAGGGACATAGTTATCCGTTCTTGGGTAGTTGCGCACTGCCTTGATAACTGACGTGGTTAGCAGTTTGCCTCGTCTTTCAGGAACTGCAAGACAGACATTGCCGAACAGGAGAAGTTGCGCCATGCTTGGATGGTGCCTCGGGCTTCTAAGTTGGTGGAACCTCCATTCACCCGCTTAAGAAGGTCTGTGAATTTCCCTGCTGCATATGGCGAGCTGCTTTAGGGATGTGGGATAGTGTACTGCTAGCAGTGGATTTGAATGCCAACAGAAGGTTATCGCAAGTGACGAGGTTGCCATTGGAATTGTCATCTGCCTGTGGAGGCTGTGGGCTGCTCTCTGCTGGGGCATATGTGATCCTGCACACCTATTGTGTTGCACGAATAAAGGCCGTCCCTGTTGCGTGCTCGAAACTCTCCACACACCTGACATGTGCCTCTTCTTTCATTGTTGGGTGCATTGTTTCCCTGGCTTTGTGGCTGGCTGGCTTCATCGTCTGCCATACCTCAAACTGTGTGATAAGCCCAAGCTGAAGGGAAAATGGCGCATGGCACATTCCGCATGTGGTTCATGGTGGTGTGGGGGGGGGGGAGGAGAGGGGTGTCCAGTCCTTGTGGTGGGCGGTGGAAGATGTGTGCTGAGGCGGAGTAGGGCACTCACTCCCTCCCAGGACAAGTCACTATACACCACGATGCTCAGTGCACATGTTACTATACACCACTATGCTCAGTGCACTGCCCCCACTATCAACGACACACCGCTATACACTTCACATGCTATGCGCATACCATGCACATACTATGCACTGTACACTATAGACTATATACACTATACACACGGTGAACAAACACACCATTGTTGTAACACGAGCACACGGTGTATGCGCGTCTGTTTGGGGAAGGAGGGGGACAGTTTTACCCCTCAACCTCCGCCTCCTCCCCCTCCATTAGGCCTCCCCTCACCGACCTCTACTACCCATAGGTGACCGTTATGTTCCCTCACTGAATTCACATACACAGAACTTTTCTTGATTCTGACGGAATAGACGAAATGCGGAGTCTTCTGGCATATATATATATATATATAATATATATATATATATATATATATATATATATATATATATATATATATATATATATATATATATATTATATATATATTATATATATATATATATATATATATATATATATATATTAATATATATATTTAGAATTTATGATTCCATTTGTGATTGGAGGTTTTCTAGTAATTTTAAATTTTATTCATTTTTTTCGTGATTTTTTTTTTTTTTTTTGTATCCCTTGTGTTTTCTGGATTCCGTGAGCTTTCAAGTCTAGTGGATAATTTCTGTGTACACGAAGTACGCCGACCTCTGCCGTAGAGGTACGTGTCAAGTATACTTCAAGAACCAAAGAACTCAATCTCTCGGGGAACTTGTTAATATCTTGGTGGTCATGTCACCATCTCAAAGTATCTCACTTAAGTCTATGATTTATTTGATCCCATTTGATAGCGTTCTTATTTTAACCGAATCAGCTAAAATGGCTCTGATGAATGATCGTATTTCCCTGTCAAAGGTCATTATGCATGCAAGTGTGTGCTTCTGTTATATTCTGGTCTGAGATTGCAGTCTTCGCCACCATTATCTCCTGGACTAGGTCCTCATCGTTCGCAAAAATTAGGTCGAGGTTTTTTTCAAGTTTGGACGGTTTAATAATTCTGTGTGGGGCTTTTCTTGCAACTTAGCTACAGGAACTTTCTCTGCAATTGCATTCCTTGCATTTAACATATCTCAGATTGAAGTCTCAAAGCAGGATATTTTTGGCTTGTTTGATAGGTTATTAAGACAATAATTGATCTTTAATAACTGGTGCTTGAACTGTTGGGAGGTTGTATCCGGTGGTTTGTTCACAAGGACAACTAGGTTTTGGTATTCGATTTTAGCTGTCAAAGCTTCAACTACATCATTAGTGATGTTCAGTAGTTCAGTACATGTGAACAACTCTTTAACACACAGATTGATCCCTTCCTCCCTCTCCCCTCCCTTGTTTCCTGTTTTTCCAGTCGCATTTAAATAGGTTGTGCCCTGGAATCTACATTTCAATATCAAAATAGTGTTTTATGTGATTCTTTGTGATTTCATTCCATGAGAAGACCTCTGGTAAACGGTATTATATTGTTCTTCCTCTGTTTGAGTTTCTGTACTTTTCCAAAAACAAAGTATGATATATTGTTAGTTGCTGTCCTGTGGGTGGGGAGAATGGGAAGAGGCTCGGTGGTTGGACATAGCATTTGTGGCTCTGGAGAGCACATCACTGGCTCTATTTCCACTCCAGAAGGACTCATAACTGGTAATACATAACGAACATTTCTTGCCATTTTGTCCCACTTCCTGGTAATAAAAAAAATCCTGTTGGTTGTATGACTATAGTTTGCATAGATATATTGGTGTTCTTGAGGCTTAGTACGTCTAGTGACACACTTGTGGGGGTCTGGTAAGTTGATATCGCAGCACTGTCCTTCACTTACTGAACTATATTACTGTCTTGGAAGAAGGAGCTGACAGAACCTGGAGCAGCAGGAACCTTAATTCAGGAGACTTTTGACATTTTTGGATGGTTGTATATGCAAGATCCCTTTCTGTTAGCCAGCATTTACTGATGACCCAAGAATAGAATCTGCACGTTTCAGATTTGCTTTGGTTTCGGTTTTGGGTCCCTGAGTTCCAAACTGGTGTAATTTCTGAGTCAGTACGAGAGCCAGAGCCAACACTGACAGCAGCACTGGTATCAGAGCCAACACTGACAGCAGCACTGGTATCAGAGCCAACACTGACAGCAGCACTGGTATCAGAGCCAACACTGACAGCAGCACTGGTATCAGAGCCAACACTGACAGCAGCACTGGTACCAGAGCCAACACTGACAGCAGCACTGGTACCAGAGCCAACACTGACAGCAGTACTGGTACCAGGGCCAGCACTGACAGCAGTACAGGTACCAGAGCCAACACTGACAGCAGCACTGGTACCAGAGCCAACACTGACAGCAGTACTGGTACCAGGGCCAGCACTGACAGCAGTACAGGTACCAGAGCCAACACTGACAGCAGCACTGGTACCAGAGCCAGCACTGACAGCAGTACAGGTACCAGAGCCAACACTGACAGCAGTAAAGGTACCAGAGCCAACACTGACAGCAGTACGGGTACCAGAGCCAACACTGACAGCACTACTGGTACCAGAGCCAACACTGACAGCAGCACTGGTACCAGAGCCAGCACTGACAGCATTACAGGTACCAGAGCCAACACTGACAGCAGAAAGGTGCCAGTGCAAACTTTTGACAGCAGTATTGGTCCCAAAGAGCCAACACTGGCAGCAGTACTGGTACCAGAGCCAACACTGGTAGCAGTACTGGTTCCAGGCGAATACTGACAGCAGTACTGGTACCAGAGCCAAAAACGACAACAGTACTGGTACCAGAGCCAACACTGACAGCAGTACTGGTACCAGAGCCAACAGTGACAGCAATGCTGGAAACCAGAACTATAAAAACGGGACAGCAGTACTGGTTACCAGAGACAGCACTGACAACAGTACAAGTACCAGAGCCAACACTCCCAGCATGCTGGTACGAGGCCAACACTGAAAAACAGTACAGCATTAATGTTCCCAGAGACAACACTGACAGGAGTATGCTACCAGAGACAATACTGACAGCATTAAAGGTACCAGAGACAACATTGACAGCATTATGGTACCAGAGACGGCACTGGCAGCATTGTGGTACCAAAGATAATACTGACAGCAGTACTGGTACTAGAGAACACTCACAGAATCAATGGTACTCCAGCCAGAGGCAAAACTGCACCATACTGGTACTAGAGAACGCGACAGAAACAATGGTACTCCAGCCAGAGGCAACACTGACAGCATAATGTTCCAGAGACGACACTGACAACATTATGAAACCAGCAGAACTGGTACCAGAACCAAGCCAATACCGACAACAGCACTGTTCCAAAAGACAGAGACAACTCTTACAGCAGTACTGATACTCGGGCTAGAGACACACTGACAACAGTACTGGTACCAGATACCCAAAACTGAAGCAGGCTGGTACCCGAGACATCACGCAGCAGTATAGTACCATAGGCAACACTTACAACAGAACTTGGCACCAGAAATATTACTGACAGCAGCATGGTACCAGAGACAACACTGACAGCATTACTGGTACCAGAGACATCACTGACAGGGAGTTTTGGTACCAGAGACGCAATGACAGCAGTACTGGGCTTGAAACAAACCAATACTGACTGCAGTACAACACCAATGTTAACATTCGCTATTACTAACATCTACAGGAAAGCTAGAATCATCGGGTGGCCAGCCCTACTATTATAAGTACTGGTGACAGGACAGGGGCAGAAACTGCACCAATATCACTGGTATCAAACTCCAAACTTACCCGTACCCACCGGCACCAGCAGTAGTTAAGGCATTGGGGGCCAAGATATGCGCAACTTTTAACATGGATTATCTAGTATTGACATGGGTTACTCTAGGGATGACATGGGTTACCTAGGGATGACATGGGTTATTCTAAAATGACATGGGTTACCTAGGGATGGGATGGTTTACCTAGGATGCCCTGGGGAACTCTAGTATAACGAAAATTTTTGGTGAGCTGAAAGAGTGGTTAATGATAAACGTCCTTTTGGCCACTTTTTTAAAAAAAACGGGGGGTCACACTTTTTTTCCACCCAGGGGGGCCCCCCCAAAAAGGGGGAAATATTCCTGGTTTTTTGCTAGGGGTGTGGGGAGGGGGGGGGACTTTTAAAACCTACCCCGGGGGGGGGCCCCCGGGGAAATTAAATTTTTTGGGGAAAAGGGGGGTTTGCAAAACAGGTTCCTTTGTTCCAGGAGACGGAAAATACTGGGGGAAAAAAAAAAATCCACTCTCCTCATAGGAACCCCGGCACAGAACACAAAAAAAAAACGAATAAACATTGGACATGGAAAAAAAAACTTCCTCAGAGAGGGAAGAAAAAAACATGTGGAGGTTTCAAAAACATGTGGCATGGGCAGTGAGTTCAAAGGGCATCATGCACCCTTTCCCGTGTCTGGACAGATACGCAACCAAACATCGTGTGGCTGAGCTGTACGTAACAGGGGACGGTTTCCCGGGAAAACGGTGAAGCATCACGAGGAGTCGCTGCGGGTTTTCACTCAACCTGGGGCAACACATGCGGTGCCCCCGTTGAAAGGCGACAAAACTCGGCAACTGGGCAGGACTTCCGGGCAAGCGACTCAGGGGGCCCTTTCCGTCTGGTCCCTGTCGCTGGGCTTCACTGCCGCAAGCATGGAGCGAGTTGTGGAGCGAGTCTAAAGGACCTGGGCAAAAAAAAATGGGAAATTTCATAAAATCATACACCAGACGCATGAGCAGCAGCGAAGTGACATCTTCTTTTGCAGGCGCTCAAAAGCTTAAAAAGGCCTGACACAGGCCTGCCGACAGGGCAAATGGGCTTAGAGTGTCATTCTCTCGCAGTTGGAGTTTAGCAAGTTAGCCCTAACGCCTCAGACTTTTTTCTCTACAATAAACGCACTCTAAGGGTCTGGGGGTGAAGTAAAAAAAACTTGATGGGAATCTGCAGGTACGATTCTCAGACATCACGGCACGAGCATAAGAACTTTCTGTACAAGGGGGGGGCCCTCAAGCTGACGATATAGCTGTCAAATGCACTGGTCCAGGGATGATTAACACAGTGGTGACTCGGGTCTGGCCGCAGCCTCACTGGACAACAAAAACTACACACACCTGCGGACATGCGTTTTTCAACAGGTAAACTAGCAAATGATGCTTTTTGTGCACAAACTGACACTAAGCCCTACATAACATGTGAGCACTGACTGAAAGGAATTAATTAAACTACTAAAACTTTTCTCAAAATTCTCGACAATACGAAATAATTAATAGAAACACTCATGGACTGGGATGTCAGGCGTGACATCACGGGTGACATCAGCAGACATCTCAAGGGATGAAGGGACATCGTGACGCACGAAGTGGGAGCATCGTCGGTGACGTGAATTGATGCGGGCGCAGACCCCCAGCATAGGCCTGGGGAAACTGACTCGGTAAATAAAGTGGCTTGTAGACCACATGACATCCCCCACACCCCAGTGGCATCGTGATCCACATGGTGTCGTGACTACGGGGCATTGGGTCCCATGGCTTGGAAACCACATGGGTTGCTGCCATGGGCCTCAATTTAGTGATCTACGGGGATGCTGTCCCGTATTCAGGGCCTCGGGGGACTCGGATACACAGCTTGGCAAAGAAATCACACGAAAAAACAGCAAAAAAAACAAGCAAGGGAGTGAGAGTGGTGAGTGCATGGGAGTGTGGGGGGCGAGGGGGTGTGGGGGGTGTTGGCGAGGGAGGATCGGCCACTTTCCCCTCCCCCAAACCCACAACAAGGGAAATCTCACACTGGGTGCAGAAATCACCCCGAAACTACCTCGGCTTTCGAAACAGCTGTGCTGAGCTGAACAACAACAGCAGAACATACAAGTGATGCTGAACACGTGACTTGAGAAACAGCGTGGGACGCTGTAGCGTGGGGTCACTGGGACGCCACTTACAATTCTCGAAGAAATTTGGCAAATTTTGGCTGAATCCTGCTTGTACCTATGTCTGGATGCTCAAACGTTCAGACACGACATCAGGATAACTCGTTGAGAGACGGATGCTTCTTGCATGGGGTGATGAAGTGAAGATGGCTTCATTCCTTCCTCTCTCCGGGCAAACAACTGCTGCGACCACCGCTTTCCACCATTTATATCTGATTTATTTGGTGAACTGAAAGCGGGTGGTTAATGATAAACGTCTTCAGAGGCTTCTTACTTTATTTGTAAATGTCGTGGTGGGTACACAGGCTTGTGTGTTGTGCCCATGGCCCAGGAGGGCCATCCCACGAGAGGGAGAAAGCTAGTAGGCCTTGTGTCTTCCTGCTAGGCTGCTGTTTGAGTGAGAGTGTGTGGGCCCAGCATCCCACTGACCTGGAGCAGGCCCAGAGGACAACACCTTAGTGCCGCGAAATATGAACTAAGCTGGCAAACAGCATGGCTGTCTGTGCAGACAGTACAGGCTGTCTACACTAAGGATGACTTGGGTTATTCTAGTAGTGACATGGGTTATTCTAGGGATGACATGGGTTACTCTAGGGATGACATGGGTTGCTCTGGTGAAATTTATGGTATCTGCCCCTCCCCCCCTCCCCTCTCTGATCTTCTACAGCAGATTGTTCTTGGTGTTCACAGGACTTTGTAAGGCCGAGCACGCCAGACATAAAAGTCTTCTTATCTGATGTAGAGATGTAAGCCAGTTCCTGTGCGATCTTCAATAATCAATTATTGTTTTTTTCGCATGTCCAGAAAATAGTGTTGTGTACTCTATTCTTTCTGTCTCCCTCAGATAGACCAATACAGTTTAAAATTATGACGAGGATGCTGCATATGATAAATAGTCATTCAAATGCAGTGAACTTCTGAACGTCATATATTTTGAAGTCAAACGTAGTTTAGTGAAAATCGAAAACTAATCTTTAGCAAGGATTGTAATCACAGAGAGAGAGAGAGTCCCTGGAGCTATCTTAGAGAAACAGTCACACAAAAACAGAATTATTTCATTTTCATTTAACACATTTTGCCCGCTCTGTCTCTTGCGCTCAATATAGTGTATTAAACTTTAGCTCAAAGTTTTCTGCTTGTACACCGAGTAATTGTTTTCATTTTTTTGAACTTTGTGAAGTTATTCGATTCTTCTTCTCTGCTTATTTAGGGATCATCTTTGTCTAACTTGGATCATCTTCCGCTTAATTCAATGAGTCTGGAACACACTTTCAATGTTAATGCACTTAACTTCTCCAGCCACTGGTTTAATTCGAT
>NC_069426.1:3382260-3405393 GCF_026875155.1 Cherax quadricarinatus
GTGTGGTGTGTGTGTGTGTGTGTGTGTGTGTGTGTGTGTGTGGTTTGTATGTGTGTGTGCGTGTGTGTGTGTGTGTGTGTGTACTCACCTATTTGTACTCACCTATATGTGGTTGCAGGGGTCGATTCACAGCTCCTGGCCCCGCCTCTTCGCTGATTGCTACTAGGTCCCCTCTCTCCCTGCCCCATGAGCTCTATCATACCTCGCCTTAAAACTATGTATGGTTCCCGCCTCCACTACGTCACCGTGTGTGTTGTGTGTGTGTGTGTGTGTGTGTTTAGAGAGAGAAGGATAAACAGTCCCCTTGGTACTATACCATAGAGCACAGTTCAGGAATCCTTTTTAAAACACCGACGCCCTCCCATCAAGGTAGAGTGACTTAAGAAAGAAGAAACACTTTCATCATCACTTTCTTCACTCACACCTGGACTTCCTGGCGTTGTTAGCACGAGCATAGTAAAACATTCCATTAGGATATCAGCACAATGTAGGTACGCTATCAGGGACACTTCAGTCCCAACATAATGGGGGACAACTGTTGGCTATATCAGAGAAGCACCATTTACCTGGAATATACCTTGAGGGTGTTGCAGGGGTCAGCCTAGGTCTTATCCATGGTCATAGCAAGCCTAGGTCTTATCCATGGTCATAGCAAGCCTAGGTTTTATCCATGGTCGTAGAAAACCTAGATGTTAATCATGGTCGCAGCAAGTGGCATCTCGTTTGATTTCCCAGATAAACGGTTACAAACCTTCACCAAGTAGGGAGGAGAGGGGCAGGCGATGCCTACTGAAGCCAAGTGCCACATTTATACCCTTAATTTGTAAGACTTAGCCTAGCAACAATGCCTTCGCAGGCTACTGCATTAAACACTAATTCTTACATGTATTTAATCTAAGTTGGGGTTTGTCAAATTATAACGGGTTTGTTTAGTAGGTTGTAGCGCGGTGTGTTAATGATACATCTTCGGAGGCTTCTTCGTTTATTGTTAAGTAGTGGTGGGTTACACAGGCTGTGCAGACAGTACAGGCTGTCTACATACGCTTGGCCACCTACCGCGCGTCGTCCCGACGCGACAATACTGGTGGTAAAAGAAACTCGGTCTCTCTCTCGTAGGAACAGGGCACAGAACACAAAATAAAAACATATATATACATATGGACATGGAAAAAAAACTTCCTACAGGGAGGGAAGAAAAAACATGTGGGGTGTGCTAAACATCGTGGTCATAGGCAGTGAGCATCGAAGTGCATCACTGCACGCCTTCCTGCGTCTGGACAGATACTGCAACACAGGAGACATCGCTGCGGCTGAGCTGTGACGTAACAGGTTACAGTCTCCTCTGGAACAGTGAAGCAGTCATCGTAGGAGTCGCTGCAGGTTTCACTCAACCTGGGGCACGACATGCTGGTGCCCTCGAGTGAGGCATCGACAAAACTCGGCAACTGGGCAGGACTTCTGGCAAGCGACTCAGGAGGACACTTCTCGACTGGTACTGTCGCTGGGCTGTCACTGCCGGCGAGCGTGGAGCGAGTTGTGGAGCGAGTCCTGGCAGAGACGACTGGGTGAAACATCTGGGAGTCGTAACATCATATACCAGACTGCAGTGAGAGAGCTAGCAGTCAAAGTGACATCTTCTTTGTGCAGGCTGCTCACTGAAGCTTGTGACACGAGGCTGACACAGCGCCTGCCTACAGGCCTGACTGCGGCTTGACGAGTATCATCTCTCGACAGTTGGAGTTATAGCAGACCTGTTTCTCTACATATAACTGCACTCTGAAGGTCTGGAGGTGAAGTGAAACAAATCTCGATGGGAATCGTAGCAGGTACGATTCTGCAGAACAACACGAGCGATGAGCATAAAAGCTTTCTGTACAAGAGGGCTCGGTCACTCGGAGCTGTCTTGACATCAGCTGTCAAACGTACTGGTCACACGGGTGACTTAGCACAGTGGTGCTACTCAGGTGGAAACTTTACACACACCGCGGTACACTAACATGTGAGAACACTGACTGAGAGGAATTAATTAACACACGACATATATTTTCTCTCAATCTTCTCGACAATATTAAAATAATTACTAGAAACACTCGATGTGACATTATGTGATGTCAGGCATGATGACATCAGCAGACATCTCGAGGTGACGTCAGCAGACATCTCGAGATGATGTCAGGCAGACATCGTGACGTCATGAAGTCGGGCAGCATCGTGGGTGACGTCAACGTGATGCGGGCAGCATCACGTTGACGATGTTCCAGGCATGAAGCCTGGAACATCTGGCTCGGTAACTCACGTGGTTTGTAGATCCACGTGACATCGCCCACACCCACGTGGCGTCGTGATCCACGTGGTGTCGTGATCTACATGGCATGCTGATCCACGTAGCTTCGAGTGGCCTCTGGCACTCGGATACACAGCTCTGGCAATGAATCACACGAAAAACAGCAGAAAACACAGCAGAGGGAGTGGGCAGTGGTGAGTAGTGTATGGTAGTCGGGTGAGCGTGAGTAGGGCGAGCATGGGCAAGGTGAGGAACAGCCACTTCCTCTCCTCTCCTCCCCCACCCACAAATACGTAGAGAACTCACACTGGACGCAGAAATCACCACAAAACTCACCTCTGGCTTGCTGAAACGGCTGTGCTGAGCTGAACAACAACAACAGCAACATGCAAGTGACGCTGAACACGTGACTTGAGAAACAGCGTGGGACGCTGTAGCGTGGGGTCACTTACAATTCTCGGAGAATTTCGGCAAATTTCGGCTGGATCCTGCTTGTACCTGTGTCTGGATGCTCAAAAGTGCAGACACGACATCAGGATAACTTGTTGAGAGACGGATGCTTCTTGTGTAGGGTGATGAAGTGAAGATGACTTCATACCTCTTCCTCCCTCTCTCCAGGCAAACACAACTGCTGCGAGCACCGCTGTCACCATTATAACGGGTTTGTTTAGTAGGCTGTAGCGCGGTGTGTTAATGATACGTCTTCGGAGGCTTCTTCGTTTATTGTTAAGTAGTGGTGGGTTACACAGGCTTGTGTGTTTGTGCCCATGGCCCGGGCAGGGCCATCCCACGAGAGAGAGCTGGGAGGCCTTGTGTCTTGCTGCTAGGCCGCTGTGAGAGTCAGGGCGAGGCAAGGGCAGACAGGCTGGCATGCCTACCGAGAGGCCTGACTACAGAAGGCAGCATCTGAGTGGCGCGAAAAATGAACTAAGCTGGCAGACAGCATGGGCTGTCTGTGCAGACAGTACAGGCTGTCTACAATATTAGCTTAGCGTAGTAATTACACTACCTGGAGGAAATAATAGCTTGAACTGAGTATACTACTAACTCTAATCACACAACAGAGCGGAAAAGTAGTGAAGCACCTGGAATCTGAGGATCTCAAGGATCATAACAGTGCCACTATCACATCTGCGAGGAAATTGATAGGATGGATAATGAGTACTTTCAAGGCAAGAGATGCCAAGCCAGTGATGATCCTTTTTAAATCACTTGTTCTCTCTAGGCTGGAATATTGTTGTACACCAACAGCTCCATTCAAGGCAGGTGCAATCACAGATCAAGATAATGTACAGGGAACGTTTACTGCACATATCAATTCCATCAAACACCATAACTACTGGGAACACGTGAAAGCACTTGACTTGTGCTCGCTGGAGTGCAGACGAGAGATACTTCATTATTTACACCTGGAAAATCCTAGAGGGACTGGTCCCTAATCTGCAAACAGAAATACACTTCCTACGAAAGCAACTTACGCCCATTGAGAAGTAGGGGTGCCATTGGTACACTAAGAGAAAACACAATAAGTGTTCGGGGCCCAAGACTATTCAACAGTCTCCCACCAGCCATAAGGGGCATTACCAATTGACCCCTGGTTATCTTCAAGAGGGAGCTGGACAAATACCTAAAAGTCAGTGCCGGATCAGCTGGGTCGTGGTTCCTACGATGGAATACATACGGCCAGCACTAACAACCTAGTTCATCAGGCCCTGAAAGAATTACTTCGAGAGTGTATAAATCTGTAGTGTAGGAAAGGCTGGGGTAGAGGTCGGCTTAGGAAAGGTTGTACAAAAATGGTATACAATAACGCCTACCATCGACTATGCCCTCGTCTGCTACCCGTCCCTTTCCACCTGACGTTAGTATATAAGCACCAGCCTCCTTGCCTCTGCTCCAGAACCTCCACGACTACGGTGCTCTTCACACCATCTCCAAGGTTGAGGGACTGATTACCTTATCTTTTGTATATAGTTCTACTGTCTTCAAATTATGTCCTGGAATTTGTATTGATAAAGCCACTGGATGGCGAAACGTCTACAATAAAGATACCCAGATGTTGCACATGTGTCTCAATTTTTAGGAAAGGTTGGAAGGAGGGAGTAAAGGAGGTTTTGTGTGCGAGGGGCTTGGACTTCCAGCAAGCATGTGTGAGTGTGATAGATAGGAACTGACGTGTTGTTGGAGTGTGAGTAGAGTACTATTTGTGAAGGAATTCAGGGAAACCGGCAGGCCGGACTTGAGTCCTGGAGATGGGAAGTACAGTGTCTGCACTCTGAAGGATGGAGGGGGGGGTGCTAATGTTGAAGTTTTATAACTGTAGTGTAATGCACCCCTGTGGCAAGACAGTGATGGAGTGAATGATGGTGAAAATTTTTCATTTTCGGGCCACCCTGCCTTGGTGGAAAAAGGCCGATGTGTTAATAATAAAATAATAATTCACTTCCTCCATACTCTCTCCCTCCAATCTGATTTCCAATCTTTCGTTACCTGATTCTTTTTGTTATCCTCATCACCTTACTCTTTCCAATATTCACTTTTTATTTTCTTCTTTTACATACCCTACCAAACTCCGCAACTTCCGCAACTTCTCTTCGGAATCTCCCAAAAGCACAGCGTCATCAGCAAAGAGCAACTGTGACAAATCCCACTTTGTGTTAGATTTTTTATCTTTTAATCCCACACCCTGGGTCTTACAACCCCATATATATATATATAATTATATTGAACAACCAAGATTACATCACACATCCTTGCCTAATATGTAAAACTGGTTAATTAGCAAGAACTCATTTAAAATTAAGTCCTTTCTAAAATTTTCTCATATACGTTTAAATATTTTTTTTTCTTTTATGGGATCGTGTTTGCTTGGATATCCTCCTCTTTTCTTCAAATTTGCAAGCCACTGATGAAGTGTTGATTGCAACATGAAAGGCCTAGAGCTATCATTCTACTCCCCCCGTGGTTGTTTTTCACACACACACACACACACACACACACACACACACACACACACACACACACACACAAACACACACAGGCGTTTGACACAGTTCCACACAAGAGATTGGTGCAAAAACTGGAGGACCAAGCAGGGATAACAGGGAAGGCACTACAATGGATCAGGGAATACTTGTCAGGAAGACAGCAGCGAGTCATGGTACGTGGCGAGGTGTCAGAGTGGGCACCTGTGACCAGCGGGGTCCCGCAGGGGTCAGTCCTAGGACCAGTGCTGTTTCTGGTATTTGTGAACGACATGACGGAAGGAATAGACTCTGAGGTGTCCCTGTTTGCAGATGACGTGAAGTTGATGAGAAGAATTCACTCGATCGAAGACCAGGCAGAACTACAAAGGGATCTGGACAGGCTGCAGACCTGGTCCAGCAATTGGCTCCTGGAGTTCAATCCCACCAAGTGCAAAGTCATGAAGATTGGGGAAGGGCAAAGAAGGCCGCAGACGGAGTACAGTCTAGGGGGTCAGAGACTACAAACCTCACTCAAGGAAAAAGATCTTGGGGTGAGTATAACACCAGGCGCATCTCCTGAAGCGCACATCAACCAAATAACTGCTGCAGCATATGGGCGCCTAGCAAACCTCAGAACAGCATTCCGACATCTTAATAAGGAATCATTCAGGACCCTGTACACCGTGTACGTTAGTCCCATATTGGAGTATGCGGCACCAGTTTGGAACCCACACCTAGCCAAGCACGTGAAGAAACTAGAGAAAGTGCAAAGGTTTGCAACAAGACTAGTCCCAGAGCTAAGAGGTATGTCCTACGAGGAGAGGTTAAGGGAAATCAACCTGACGACACTGGAGGACGGGAGAGATAGGGGGGACATGATAACGACATACAAAATACTGAGAGGAATTGACAAGGTGGACAAAGACAGGATGTTCCAGAGATTGGACACAGAAAACAAGGGGGCACAGTTGGAAGCTGAAGACACAGATGAATCACAGGGATGTTGGGAAGTATTTCTTCAGCCACAGAGTAGTCAGTAAGTGGAATAGTTTGGGAAGCGATGTAGTGGAGGCAGGATCCATACATAGCTTTAAGCAGAGGTATGATAAAGCTCACGGCTCAGGGAGAGTGACTTAGTAGCGATCAGTGAAGAGGCGGGCCAGGAGCTCGGACTCGACCCCCGCAACCTCAACTAGGTGAGTACCCCACACACACACACACACACACACACACACACACCCCACACACACCACACAACACACACACACACACACATAATATATTATATATAATATATATATATATATAATATAATATATATATATATATATATATATATATATATATATAAAATATATATATATATATGTCGTGCCGAATAGGCAGAACTTGCGATCTTGGCTTAAATAGCAACGCTCATCTTGCCATATAGGACAAGTGAAAATTTGTGTATGCAATAATTTCGCCAAAATCATTCTGAACCTAACGAAAAAAATATATTTCACTGTGTTTGTTTAGCATTAAATTACTGTAAACAAATCCAAAATATATTTAGTTGGGTTAGGCTAAAATAAATTGCTCTTGTTATAATAAGGTTAGGTAAGTTTTCTAAGAATTCTTTTGGTGCAAAATTAAATTTTTACATTAACATTAATGAAAAAAATATATCTTTAAACGTATAAGAGAAAATTTCAGAAAGGACTTAATTTTAAATGAGTTCTTGCTATTTGACCAGTTTTACATATTCGGCACGACATATATATATATATATATATATTTTTATATATATATATATATATATATATATATATATATATATATATAATATATATATAAATATATATATATATATATAATTTCTTAACGGAGAGAGGAATGGATGAATGGAGGAGGTTAGTGAGTAGAAGTCACACCGATGGGTAGATACTATATACTTCTCTTTTTGAAAGGAAGTTGTCAGACCGACGCGGAAATGGGACGGATAAGGGAGAAAAGGCTGAGGAAGAAAGGATGAAAGAGAAGATGGGGTGAAAGAGATAGGGCGAAAGAGAGAAGGGTATGGGAAATTGGGAAGAGAGGTGAGGTTGACCGACAAACGTGTGAGAGAAAAATGTGTGAGAAACAGAGAGGGGTAAGAGAGAAAGGGGTGAGGGTGATCTGGGAAATAAGTAAAGTTGTGGGAGAGAAAGGAGAAGGTGTCAGAATGAGAGAAAGATAGGATGTGAGGATAATAGAAAAGTGAGGGGGTCACAAGGAAGGATGAGGTTGATAAAGGAAAGTGTCAGTGGATTTTTGGGGTTGAGGATGATTGAGGAGCGTGTAAGAAGAAAATAAAATAATTAGTGTGGATGCCGGGGTTAGTGAGTAGGTTATAGGTGACTCACGAAATCGTAAATGACACAGTGGTGTTCATATTAACGTTCCTATGGTGTATAAATACACCTAGTTGGATGACTCTTATTGTAGCCAGCTGGCCTAGTGGCTAACACATCGGTCTGGAGTTTTATGACTCTCTAACCGCGGGTTCTATCCCCACCTGTGGTATGGTAGATTACAGGTGATTTTAGCGTGGGTGGATATTCATCTGACTTGCGACGCGCAGGTTACCAGCGCAGACATTTTAGTTCACTAACCCCGCCTCAGAGCCCGCACATCTTGTGTTATAAACCAGGCTTCGCAGAATAAGTAATTAAAAACTTTCTAGGTGTTGTACACTTACATATTGATGTCCTGTTCCAGTCCAAGCTTCCTGGTGAACAAGACTGTTGGTGCTAATATCCCGCAGGTCCACATAGCCATCACAGTCTGGCTTATCACTAACTTGCAGGAGATAGTGGTCCATTTTCTCTTTAAAAACTATTAAGTTCATACACTGAAGCCCAAACTGTTTCCAGGCGATAAACCACAGAAAAAATATAAGAGGAAAAACTTTCCAGTTTCTGATGCCGAAAAACTGAGTAATGGAATCTTAGGCACAAAGCTGCTTAAACTCTTTACTATGATAAGTTGACCCAGTGTCCTGTAGACCTATTGAAAAGTGTTTCCTTCAATAACATTATAAAATAATATTCTTCACTGTTATACCACCATTGATCCTGGGGAAGAAAGGTCTACCTACCTGGAGTCTACCTGGAGGGCATTCCGGGGATCAACGTTCCCGCGGCCAGGTCCACGACCAGGCCTCCCGGTGGATCAGGGCCTGATCAACGACGCTGTTACTGCTGCCCACACGTAATCCTACGTACGAACCACAGCCCGGCTGATCTGGCACCGTCTTTAGGTATCTGTACAGCTCCCTCTTGAAGACAACCAGGGGTCTTCCCGTAATGCCCCTTATTGCTGGTGGGAGGCTGTTGAACAGTCTTGGGCCCCGGACACTTATTGTGTTTTCTCTTAGTGTACCAGTGACGCCCCTACTTTTCACTGGGGGCATGTTGCATCTCCTGCCAAGTCTTTTGCTTTCGTATGGAGTGATTGCTGTGTGTATATTAGGGACCAGTCCCTCCAGAATCTTCCAGGTGTAGATTATGATATATCTCTCTCGCCTGCGCTCTAGTGAGTACAAGTCAAGTGCTTCCAGGCGCTCCCAGTAGTTAAGGTGTTTGATGGAACTTATGCGTGCAGTAAAGGTTCTCTGTACATTCTCTAGCTCTGCAATTTCACCTGCCTTGAATGGGGATGTTAATGTACAGCAGTATTCCAGCCTAGAAAGAATAAGTGATTTAAAAAGGATCATCATTGGCTTAGCATCTCTTGTCTTGAATGTTCTCATTATCCATCCTATCAGTTTCCTGGCAGATGTGATAGTGGCATTGTTGTGATCTTTGAAGGTGAGATCCTCTGACATTACCTCTCCTAGGTCTTTCACATTACTTTTCCTCTCTATTGTGTGATTGGAGTTTGTAGTATACTCAGTTCTAGTTATTATTTCCTCCAGTTTTCCATAACGGAGTAGTTGGAATTTGTCTTCATTGAACATCATATTGTTCTCTGTTGCCCATTGGAAAACTTGGTTTTTGTCTTCTTGGAGCTTTGCCGTGTCCTCAATGGATGACACTCTTATGCAGATCCTAGTATCGTCTGCAAAAGATGATACAGCGCTGTGGTTTACATCTCTGTCTATGTCTGATATGAGAATAAGGAACAGGATAGGTGATCAGATTTTTTTATATTTTTTTTCGATTTAATTAGCATCCCATAACATGGATGGGGTTAGAACCCCACCCATGGTATGTTTATTTGCAATCGTGTCATTACGATTTAGTGAGAAAAGTTAATTAACATCGTCCAGGAGAGGTTCGTCCACCATTGGCATCCTCAAGCTTGAAGCAACCCGTCCTGTTGTTCATGATGTGTTGTTTCTCACTAACTGTAAGGCAGTAATCAACTAAAAAATTTCAACAATATGCATAATATCTGAAAAAAAATATCTAATGACATTGTTGAAATAAATTGGGACGATTGCATGATTACTGCGAAATTAAACCAGTGGCTGGAGAAGTTAAGTGCATTAACATTGAAAGTGTGTTCCAGACTCATTGAATTAAGCGGAAGATGATCCAAGTTAGACAAAGATGATCCCTAAATAAGCAGAGAAGAAGAATCGAATAACTTCACAAAGTTCAAAAAAATGAAAACAATTACTCGGTGTACAAGCAGAAAACTTTGAGCTAAAGTACACTATATTGAGCGCAAGAGACAGAGCGGGCAAAATGTGTTAAATGAAAATGAAATAATTCTGTTTTTTGTGACTGTTTCTCTAAGATAGCTCCAGGGACTCTCTCTGTGATTACAATCCTTGCTAAAGATTAGTTTTCGATTTTCACTAAACTACGTTTGACTTCAAAATATATGACGTTCAGAAGCTCACTGCATTTGAATGACTATTTATCATATGCAGCATCCTCGTCATAATTTTAAACTGTATTGGTCTATCTGAGGGAGACAGAAAGAATAGAGTACACAACACTATTTTCTGGACATGCGAAAAAAACAATAATTGATTATTGAAGATCGCACAGGAACTGGCTTACATCTCTACATCAGATAAGGAGACTTTTATGTCTGGCGTGCTCATCCTTACAAAGTCCTGTGAACACCAAGAACAATCTGCTGTAGAAGATCAGAGAGGGGAGGGGGGAGGGGCAGATACCATAAATTTCACCAGAGCAACCCATGTCATCCCTAGAGTAACCCATGTCATCCCTAGAATAACCCATGTCACTACTAGAATAACCCAAGTCATCCTTAGTGTAGACAGCCTGTACTGTCTGCACAGACAGCCATGCTGTTTGCCAGCTTAGTTCATATTCGCGGCACTAAGGTGTTGTCCTCTGGGCCTGCTCCAGGTCAGTGGGATGCTGGGCCCACACACTCTCACTCAAACAGCAGCCTAGCAGGAAGACACAAGGCCTACTAGCTTTCTCCCTCTCGTGGGATGGCCCTCCTGGGCCATGGGCACAACACACAAGCCTGTGTACCCACCACGACATTTACAAATAAAGTAAGAAGCCTCTGAAGACGTTTATCATTAACCATCCGCTTTCAGTTCACCAAATAAATCAGATATAAATGGTGGAAAGCGGTGGTCGCAGCAGTTGTTTGCCCGGAGAGAGGAAGGAATGAAGCCATCTTCACTTCATCACCCCATGCAAGAAGCATCCGTCTCTCAACGAGTTATCCTGATGTCGTGTCTGAACGTTTGAGCATCCAGACATAGGTACAAGCAGGATTCAGCCAAAATTTGCCAAATTTCTTCGAGAATTGTAAGTGGCGTCCCAGTGACCCCACGCTACAGCGTCCCACGCTGTTTCTCAAGTCACGTGTTCAGCATCACTTGTATGTTCTGCTGTTGTTGTTCAGCTCAGCACAGCTGTTTCAGCAAGCCAGAGGTGAGTTTCGTGGTGATTTCTGCATCCAGTGTGAGTATTTCGCCTTGTTGTGGGTTTGAGAGGAGGAAGTGGCCAGATCCTCCCTCGCCATACACTCACCCACACTCCTCGCCACCACACTACCATGCACTCACCACTACTCACTCCCTCTGCTGTGTTTTTTGCTGTTTTTCGTGTGAATTCTTTGCCAGAGCTGTGTATCCGAGTGCCCGAGGCCACTCGAAGCTACGTGGATCAGCATGCCACGTAGATCACTCAATTGAGGCCACATGGATCAGCAAGCCATGTGGATCAGCAAGCCATGTGGATCAGCATGCCACGTAGATCACGACACCATGTGGATCACGATGCCACGTGGGGTGTGGGGATGTCATGTGGATCTACAAGCCACATGAGTTACCGAGTCAGATGCCCCAGGCCTCATGCTGTGGTCTGCTGCCCGCATCACATTCACGTCACCGACGATGCTCCCTGACTTCGTGACGTCACGATGTCTCCTGACATCACCTTGAGATGTCTGCTGATGTCACCTCGTGATGTCACGCCTGACATCACACATGTCACATCGAGTGTTTCTATTAATTATTTCAGTATTGTCGAGAAGATTGAGAGAAGATGTATGTCATGTGTTAATTAATTCCTTTCAGTCAGTGTTCTCACATGTTAGTGTATGGCTTAGTGTCAGTTTTGTGCACAGAAAAGCATCATTTGCTAGTTTAAGCCATGTTGTACCGCATGTACCGCAGGTGTGTGTAGTTTCTGTGTGTCCAGTGAGGTCTGCGGCCAGACCTGAGTAGCACCACTGTGTTAAGTCATCCGTGTGACCAGTGCATTTGACAGCTGATATCAGTCAGCTCTGAGCCTGAGCCCCCTTGTACAGAAAGTTCTTATGCTCGTCGCCCGTGATGTTCTGCAGAATCGTACCTGCTATGATTCCCATCAAGATTTGTTTCACTTCACCTCCAGACCTTCAGAGTGCAGTTATATTGTAGAGAAACAAGTCTGAGGACGCTTAGACTAACCTCTGCTATAACTCCAACTGCCGAGAGAATGACACTCGTCAAGCCACAGTTAGCCCTGTCGGCAGGCGCTGTGTCAGCCTCGTGTCAAGCTTCAGTGAGCAGCCTGCAAGAAGAAGATGTCACTTCTGCTAGCATGCTCACTGCAGTCTGGTGTATGATGTTATGACTCCCAGATGTTTTGCCCAGTTGTCTCTGCCACGACTCGCTCCACAACTCGCTCCATGCTTGCCGGCAGTGACAGCCCAGCGACAGTACCAGACGAGAAGTGTCCTCCTGAGTC
Organism: Cherax quadricarinatus; assembly: GCF_026875155.1. Classification (NCBI taxonomy): domain Eukaryota; kingdom Metazoa; phylum Arthropoda; class Malacostraca; order Decapoda; family Parastacidae; genus Cherax; species Cherax quadricarinatus. The sequence goes on from NC_069426.1 coordinate 3,394,704, forward strand.
GCTTGCCAGAAGTCCTGCCCAGTTGCCGAGTTTTGTCGACGCTTCACTCGAGGGCACCAGCATGTCGTGCCCCAGGTTGAGTGAAACCTGCAGCGACTCCTACGATGACTGCTTCACCGTTCCAGAGACCGTACCCTGTTACGTCACAGCTCAGCCACAGCGATGTCTCCTGTGTTGCAGTATCTGTCCAGACACAGGAAGGCGTGCAGTGATGCCCTTCGACACTCACTGCCTATGACCACGATGTTTAGCACACTCCACATGTTTTTTCTTCCCTCTCTGTAGGAAGTTTTTTTTTTCCATGTCCATATGTATATATACGTTTTTTATTTTGTGTTCTGTGCCCTGTTCCTATGAGAGAGAGACGGAGTTTTTTTTACCACCAGTATTGTCGCGTCGTCCTGGCCAAGCAAATGTAGACAGCCTGTACTGTCTGCACAGACAGCCATGCTGTCTGCAAGCTTAGTTCATATTTCGCGGCACTAAGGTGCTGTCCTCTGGGCCTGCTCCAGGTATGTGGAATGCTGGGCCCACACACTCTCACTCACACAGCGGCCTAGCAGGAAAACACAAGGCCTACTAGCTTTCTCCCTCTCGTGGGATGGCCCTCCTGGGCCATGGGCACAACACACAAGCCTGTGTACCTACCACGACATTTACAAATAAAGTAAGAAGCCTCCGAAGACGTTTATCATTAACCACCCTCTTTCAGCTCTACCAAATAATTTCGTTATACTAGAGTACCCCATGTCATCCCTAGAGTAACCCATGCCATCCCTAGAGTAACCCATGTCACTACTAGAATAACCCATGTCATCCCTAGAGTAACCCATGTCATCCCTAGAGTAACCCATGTCACTACTAGAATAATCCATGTTAAAGTTGCGCATATCTTGGCTCCCAATGCCTTAACTACTGCTGGTGCCGGTGGTACTGGTAAGTTTGGAGCTGATACCAGTGATATTGGTGCAGTTTCTGACCCTGTCCTGTCACCAGTACTTATAATAGTAGGGCTGGCCACCCTGATGATTCTAGCTTTCCTGTAGATGTTAGTAATAGCGAATGTTAACATTGGTGTTGTACTGCAGTCAGTATTGGCTTTGCTTCAAGCACCAGTACTGCTGTCATTGCTGTCTCTGGTACCATACTGCTGTCAGTGATGTCTCTGGTACCAGTAATGCTGTCAGTGTTGTCTCTGGTACCATGCTGCTGTCAGTAATATTTCTGGTGCCAGTTCTGTTGTAAGTGTTGCCTATGGTACTATACTGCTGCGTGATGTCTCTGGTACCAGCACTGCTCTCAGTGTTGTATCTGGTACCAGTACTGTTGTCAGTGTCGTCTCTAGCCCGAGTATCAGTACTGCTGTAAGAGTTGTCTCTGTCTCTGGAAACAGTGCTGTTGTCGGTATTGGCTCTGGTTCTGGTACCAGTTCTGCTGGTTTCATAATGTTGTCAGTGTCGTCTCTGGAACATTAATGCTGTCAGTGTTGCCTCTGGCTGGAGTACCATTGTTTCTGTCAGCGTTCTCTAGTACCAGTACTGGTGTCAGTGTTGCCTCTGGCTGGAGTACCATTGATTCTGTGAGTGTTCTCTAGTACCAGTACTGCTGTCAGTATTATCTTTGGTACCACAATGCTGCCAGTGCCGTCTCTGGTACCATAATGCTGTCAATGTTGTCTCTGGTACCATAATGCTGTCAGTATTGTCTCTGGTAGCATACTCCTGTCAGTGTTGTCTCTGGAACATTAATGCTGTACTGTTGTCAGTGTTGGCTCTCGTACCAGCACTGCTGGCAGTGTTGGCTCTGGTACTAGTACTGTTGTCAGTGCTGTCTCTGGTACCAGTACTGCTGTCAGTGATAGTTCTGGTACCAGCATTGCTGTCACTGTTGGCTCTGGTACCAGTACTGCTGTCAGTGTTGGCTCTGGTACCAGTACTGTTGTCAGTGTTGGCTCTGGTACCAGTACTGCTGTCAGTATTCGCTCTGGAACCAGTACTGCTACCAGTGTTGGCTCTGGTACCAGTACTGCTGCCAGTGTTGGCTCTGGTACCAATACTGCTGTCAGAGTTTGCACTGGCACCTTTACTGCTGTCAGTGTTGGCTCTGGTACCTGTAATGCTGTCAGTGCTGGCTCTGGTACCAGTGCTGCTGTCAGTGTTGGCTCTGGTACCAGTAGTGCTGTCAGTGTTGGCTCTGGTACCTGTACTGCTGTCAGTGTTGGCTCTGGTACCTTTACTGCTGTCAGTGTTGGCTCTGGTACCTGTACTGCTGTCAGTGCTGGCTCTGGTACCAGTGCTGCTGTCAGTGTTGGCTCTGGTACCTGTACTGCTGTCAGTGCTGGCCCTGGTACCAGTACTGCTGTCAGTGTTGGCTCTGGTACCAGTGCTGCTGTCAGTGTTGGCTCTGGTACCTGTACTGCTGTCAGTGCTGGCCCTGGTACCAGTACTGCTGTCAGTGTTGGCTCTGGTACCAGTGCTGCTGTCAGTGTTGGCTCTGGTACCAGTGCTGCTGTCAGTGTTGGCTCTGATACCAGTGCTGCTGTCAGTGTTGGCTCTGATACCAGTGCTGCTGTCAGTGTTGGCTCTGATACCAGTGCTGCTGTCAGTGTTGGCTCTGATACCAGTGCTGCTGTCAGTGTTGGCTCTGGCTCTCGTACTGACTCAGAAATTACACCAGTTTTGGAACTCAGGGACCCAAAACCGAAACCAAAGCAAATCTGAAACGTGCAGATTCTATTCTTGGGTCATCAGTAAATGCTGGCTAACAGAAAGGGATCTTGCATATACAACCATCCAAAAATGTCAAAAGTCTCCTGAATTAAGGTTCCTGCTGCTCCAGGTTCTGTCAGCTCTTCTTCTCAAGACAGTAATATAGTTCAGTAAGTGAAGGACAGTGCTGCGATATCAACTTACCAGACCCCCACAAGTGTGTCACTAGACGTACTAAGCCTCAAGAACACCAATATATCTATGCAAACTATAGTCATACAACCAACAGGATTTTTTTTATTACCAGGAAGTGGGACAAAATGGCAAGAAATGTTCGGTATGTATTACCAGTTTTGAGTCCTTCTGGAGTGGAAATAGAGCCAGTGATGTGCTCTCCAGAGCCACAAATGCTATGTCCAACCACCGAGCCTCTTCCCATTCTCCCCACCCACAGGACAGCAACTAACAATATATCATACTTTGTTTTTGGAAAAGTACAGAAACTCAAACAGAGGCAGAACAATATAATACCGTTTACCAGAGGTCTTCTCGTGGAGTGAAATCACAAAGAATCACATAAAACACTATTTTGATATTGAAATGTAGATTCCAGGGCACAACCTATTTAAATGCGACTGGAAAAACAGGAAACAAGGGAGGGGAGAGGGAGGAAGGGATCAATCTGTGTGTTAAAGAGTTGTTCACATGTACTGAACTACTGAACATCACTAATGATGTAGTTGAAGCTTTGACAGCTAAAATCGAATACCAAAACCTAGTTGTCCTTGTGAACAAACCACCGGATACAACCTCCCAACAGTTCAAGCACCAGTTATTAAAGATCAATTATTGTCTTAATAACCTATCAAACAAGCCAAAATATCCTGCTTTGAGACTTCAATCTGAATATGTTAAATGCAAGGAATGAAAATTGCAGAGAAAGTTCCTGTAGCTAAGTTGCAAGAAAAGCCCCACACAGAATTATTAAACCGTCCCAAACTTGAAAAAAACCTCGACCTAATTTTTGCGAACGATGAGGACCTAGTCCCAGGAGATAATGGTGGCGAAGACTGCAATCTCAGACCAGAATATAACAGAAGCACACACTTGCATGCATAATGACCTTTGACAGGGAAATACGATCATTCATCAGAGCCATTTTAGCTGATTCGGTTAAAATAAGAACGCTATCAATGGGATCAATAAATCATAGACTTAAGTGAGATACTTTGAGATGGTGACATGACCACCAAGATATAACAAGTTCCCCGAGAGATTGAGTTTCTTTGGTTCTTGAAGTATACTTGACACGTACCTCTACGGCAGAGGTCGGCGTACTTCGTGTACACAGAAATTATCCACTAGGGCTTGAAAGCTCACGGAATCCAGAAAACACAAGGGATACAAAAAAAAAAAAAAAATCACGAAAAAAATGAATAAAATTTAAAATTAGTAGAAAACCTCCAATCACAAATGGAATCATAAATTCTAAATATATATATATATATATATATATATATATATATATATATATATATAAATATATATTATATATATATATATATATATATAATATATATATATATATATAAAATATATATATATATATATATTATATATATATATATATATATATGCCAGAAGACTCCGCATTTCGTCTATTCCGTCAGAATCAAGAAAAGTTCTGTGTATGTGAATTCAGTGAGGGAACATAACGGTCACCTATGGGTAGGAGAGGTCGGTGAGGGGAGGCCTAATGGAGGGGAGGAGGCGAGGTTGAGGGGTAAAACTGTCCCCCTCCTTCCCCAAACAGGCGCGCATACACCGTGTGCTCGTGTTACAACAATGGTGTGTTTGTTCACCGTGTGTATAGTGTATATAGTCTATAGTGTACAGTGCATAGTATGTGCATGGTATGCGCATAGCATGTGAAGTGTATAGCGGTGTGTCGTTGATAGTGGGGGCAGTGCACTGAGCATAGTGGTGTATAGTAACATGTGCACTGAGCATCGTGGTGTATAGTGACTTGTCCTGGGAGGGAGTGAGTGCCCTACTCCGCCTCAGCACACATCTTCCACCGCCCACCACAAGGACTGGACACCCCTCTCCTCCCCCCCCCCACCACCACCATGAACCACATGCGGAATGTGCCATGCGCCATTTTCCCTTCAGCTTGGGCTTATCACACAGTTTGAGGTATGGCAGACGATGAAGCCAGCCAGCCACAAAGCCAGGGAAACAATGCACCCAACAATGAAAGAAGAGGCACATGTCAGGTGTGTGGAGAGTTTCGAGCACGCAACAGGGACGGCCGTATTCGTGCACACAATAGGTGTGCAGGATCACATATGCCCCCAGCAGAGAGCAGCCCACAGCCTCCACAGGCAGATGACAATTCCAATGGCAACCTCGTCACTTGCCATAACCTTCTGTTGGCATTCAAATCCACTGCTAGCAGTACACTATCCCACATCCCTAAAGCAGCTCGCCCATATGCAGCAGGGAAATTCACAGACCTTCTTAAGCGGGTGAATGGAGGTTCCACCAACTTAGAAGCCCGAGGCACCATCCAAGCATGGCGCAACCTTCTCCTGTTCGGCAATGTCTGTCTTGCAGTTCCTGAAAGACGAGGCAAACTGCTAACCACGTCAGTTATCAAGGCAGTGCGCAACTACCCAAGAACGGATAACTATGTCCCTCTGCCCCATCATCGCAGGAATCAAAGAGGCAGACCCAAGAAAATTCCTACTGAGAACGAGAAAATTTGCGCACAGGTTAGCAAAAAAATTGAGGAAGGTAACACAGTGGGAGCAATTAGAATAATTACAAGTGACGACACTGTAGCCCCCAAGGATGAGACCACGGCCCAAGCACTAAGAGACAAGCACCCAACCAGGGACACCACAGCCATCAACGACAACCCTGAGGAAGACCCTATCACTGAACAATTAATTTTTCCAGAATCGGAAGTCTATAAGGCGATCGTGTCATTTCCAGCAGGATCTGCAGGAGATTACACTGGAATTCGACCTCAGCACCTCAAAGAAATGGTAAATCCAGTACTCGGTGAATCTGCATCAATTCTTCTCACCGAGTTAACAACTTTCGTCAACAATTGCCTGGTGGGCGAATCCCAGAAGAAATTAAACCTTTCTTTTTTGGAGCCTCACTATGTGCTTTGAAGAAGAGGGATGGGGGAATCAGACCCATTGCAGTTGGAAACACTCTTCGCCGTCTCGTTGCCAAAGCAGCAGTGAGAAACATTCGCCTAGAAGCTGCCACTTTACTCCAGCCACACCAACTGGGCTTTGGGGTCTCTCAAGGCAGTGAAGCTGCAGCTCATGCAGCAAGGGCCTACATCAGGGACCTACCAGAAGACAAGGCCATAGTCAAACTTGATTTTAGAAATGCCTTTAAAACATGGTGAGGAGAGATGCTGTTTTGCCAGCTGTTCAGGTTCGGTTCCCCAGTCTCTTTCCCTTCATTTCAGCCAGCTACAGCAAACCCTCAATTCTTTTGTTTGGAGAACATGAAATTCAATCATCAGAGGTGTTTCAGCAGGGTGACCCACTTGGCTCCACTTCTCTTCTGCTTGGCAGTAAGAGAACTAACTTCCAGCCTACGCAGTGAGCTCAATAATGTACCTGGATGACGGACTCTGGCAGTACTGAAGAGTCCCTTGTGGGGGACCTACAACTGGTGAAAACACAGGGAGAAGGCTTGGGACTCATCCTCAATCCCTCTAAGTGTGAAATCATCACAGCAAACCAGAAATAATCAATGCTGTGCGAAGAATCCTCCCGGAAATCTCAACAACAACTCCGTCCAACAGTACCCTCTTGGGGCACGCTGGTCACCAGGCCATCGATACTGTCCTCAGGGACAAATGAATGCCTTATGAGAATGGAGGAGAGAATAAGCGATCTTGATGCCCATGATGCTCTGTATCTCCTCACAAGGTGTCTTACTATGCCAAGACTCACTTACTTCTTGAGGTGTGCACCCTCTTTTGACAACCCAACACTCGATGAATATGATGCACACCTGAGATCAACTTTTAAGAAAGCACTGAACCTGTCACTAGGAGAGCAGTGGGATCAGGCAACCCTCCCAGTGCGACTGGGAGGTATAGGGTGCGTAAAGCAACGCATGTTGCTTTACCTGCTTTTCTGTCTTCGTTTTGGCTTCCAGTGCATTAGTCAAGAAAAAGTGCCCGAACGCTTGAGAGACTTGGTAGGAGCTCAAGACCCAGGTTTACTGAAGCAGCAATTCGTGGGACAACCCTTACAGACTCCTCCAGTATGACCAGCTCCCTCCAAACAGCACAAACAGTCCCACTGGGACAAACCGATCATGGAAAAAATCGCCAACCACATGCTCTCCAATGCTTCAGGAAAGAACATAAGCTCGTCTCCTGCAGTGAAGGCACCACTCTCAGGAGACTTCCTGTTAGCTGTTCCCAATTCCTCCCTGGGCACTCGTCTCGACCCACAGGCCATTCGGATTGGTGTGCTCTTCGCTAGCCGCCCCATCCCACCGAACATAGTGTATTTGCGGCAGGGCGACAGCTGATCAGTTCGGACTCCATGGTCCTCGTGTGTCACACAGCAGAAGGAAGTATGCCAGACATGAGGAGATCAATGGCATAATAAGAGAAGCCTCGCCACAGCCCGTTGCCAGCTCAACGGGAACCCAAGTACAGAGGCTGATGGAAGTCAAAAGCGTTCCTGATGGAGCCCACTATGCTACCCTGGAAGGATGGAAAGCAGATTGCCTGGGACTACACCTGTGCTGCCAATTGGCAGACACCTACTGCCATACTCTGTAGTGGAAGGGGGTGGAGCTGCAGCCACAGGAGACCAGAAGATCCGAAAATATGAAGACCTTCCCCCTTGCTATAACTTCATTCCAATAGGGTCGGAGACCCTTGGAGCATGGGGCAGGTGTGCTCTAAAGTTCCTCAGAGAGCTGGGTGAAAAGCTCATCATAGAAAACCAAAGACCACAGGACGACCAGCTTCCTCTTTCAGAGACTCAGTGTTGCGATCCAGAGAGGAATATGCCTGCAGCATTCTGGGCACGCGGCCCACCGCAGGGACTGGACGAAGTATTCAAGATGTAGCTCTGAGTTACCTATGTTGTTTTACCTTTTTATCATATTTTGTGAATGTTTCGTCAATGTATTTGTCTTTAAATAAATATATATATATATATATATATATATATATATATTATAATATATATATATTATATATATATAAATTATATATTATATATATATATATATTTATATAATATATATATATATATAATATATTATATAAATATTACATTAAATAATTACACAGTACACTCTTGTTATGACAAATCACAAAATACTAATATGCCTTACCTTGGTCGTCGAAAGTCGTAAACCTGCTAATACAAACAATGCACTTCTACTGACTGCGAGCAGAGACAAATTATTGATAACGAAATAGGACACTATGCCACAAGTTACTGATGGTGGTGTCCGACAACGGAACTTGCGGTTGTCCGTCTCCTGATCAAATTCTGACACTCGCTGTGTCCCAGCCACTGGAAACCTTTCACCGTTTACATTATTGCCAACATAAGAAATGGTCCATACAAACTAATTTTTTTAATTTATTAAGAAACTTAAAAATTATTTGAAACTTTGAAAAATATAACTTTCAAAATGTACCTCAATTATTAAATAAGAGATTTTTTTGTGCATTTTTAAAATATGTTTATGGAGCCTTAATTCCCCCCGAGTTTTCATTTTGCCCCAAATTTGGGGGTAATTTACCACGGTTCCTGACCAGCTTTTGAAAAAGGGGAAATGATGCTAATTTGGAGAAGGAGAGAGGAGAGAAGAGAAGAGAGAGAGGAGAGAGAGAGAGAGAGAAGAGAGAGAGAGAGAGAGAAGAGAGAGGGGAGAGAGAGAGAGAGACAGAGAGAGAAAAGAGAGAGAGAGAGAGATGAGAGAGGAGAGAGAGATAAGAAGAGGAGAGAGAGAGAGAGAAGAGAGAAAGAGAGAAGAGAGGAGAGAGAGAGAGAGAGAGAGAGAGAGAGAGGAAAAGGGGAGAGGAGAGAGAGAGGCATCCAGGGCCTCTTAGAAAAAACTTCAAGCACTGGGAATTGCAGGCTCTACGCTATGTCCCCTCAGTGATTACCTTCATGGTAGATCTCTAAGTGTAGTCTCAATGGAACGGAATCAGCAAGGCATCCTATTGGGGCAAGTGTTCCACAGGAAGTGTGCTGGGTCCACTGTTATGGAATGGTCTACTTCAACGACCTTCTTCATCTCATCCAGAATCACATGCATATGCAGACGACTGTACACTGACATTCACTTATCCAAGAGAAGAAATGCCAGCTGCTCTAAGCTACATCAATCACCAGCTGAGAGCTATATCAGCTTGGGGAAATAGATGGCAAGTAACATTTGCACCTGAGAAAACGCAAATGATGATCGTCTCTAGGCACCATGATGGTAATGCTGGTGCAGTAGTAAGGATGAATGGGACGATGTTGGCACCTGGAGAAGAAGTTGATATCTTTGGGGTGAAATTTGACTCCAAACTAACCATGAAGAACCATGTTGTAAATCTTGCAAACAAGGCAGCCGGGAAGCTTACAGCACTTCGCCGTATCTCGCATCTGCTTGACAGTAGGGGTTGCAAGATCCTGTATGAGGAACAAGTACGCTCACACCTTGAGTATGCTCCACTTTCTTGGTTTGCCTGCCCCCCCCTCTCATCTGCGACTGCTTGACAGAGTAGAGAACAGAGCAAGACGTCTCATCTCTCGCCTGGACCCATCCTGGATAGATCTGTCATTTCAAGCAGAGCCTTCAACATAGGAGGGATGTGGGTGGCCTTACTGTTATGTACAAGGCCAATATTGTCAAAATACCACACTTGGATCCACTTCGAGGACAGCGTGAAACAAGCTTTTATGCCACAAGACTGGCAGAAAGCAGCAACTTCACTCTGGATGTACCCTTCTCCAGAACATCACTCCATCTGAGATCATACATACCCAGGATGACTCGAGTATGGAACACATTCGTACAGCATAATGATGTCAACGAGATAACGTCAGTTGATCAAATGAAAATGCTGGCCCACAGATGGCTCCAACATTCATCCTGTGCCCGTACTTGTATGTCTCATAACAATAAAAATGCTTTCAAATGAGCTGATGTAGGTAACAGCTCTTAGCTTGCCAATAAAGATAGGAATCCTTAACCTGTAAATAGCTGTCAATAAAGCTAGGGATCCTTAACCTTGTCAAACCCTGTGTAAAAAAAAAAAAAAAAAAAAAAAAAAAAAAAAAAAAAAAAAAAAAAAAAAAAGAAAAGAGAGAAGAGAGAGAGAGAAGAGAGAGAGAGAGAGAGAGAGATAGAGAGAGAGAGAGTAGAGAGAGACGAGAGAGAGAGGAGAAGAGAGAGAGAGAGAGATGAGAGGAGAGGACCTATATCTACATGTGAAACGAAGGGGTAAACATGATTTCAAAGTCAACAGAAATCTCTGAAGCCCGAAGAAAAACCTCCGTTTAAAGACAATGGTAGACATCAAGCACAGACTTATTACAGCATACAGAGTCCAGTAAACAGAGAGAGTAAAGAGACAAATTTGAAATTTAAAGTAACAAATTGGTCTTCACTATGCAGTGTCCAGACGAAAAACCACATGCAGGTAGAGCCCTTGTCTTAGAGTGAGATGCAATAATATCACTGATGACAATGAGGAAATGAGCGAACTTTGAAGTCGTATAAGACTGTGTGTCAGTGCAACAGCTCACCAGTCTCAGATCATTGACTGTAAGGAGAATTTTCAAGAGAGAACTAAAATCCTGCCAAGCTCTCACGTAGTTCTTCTCCACCAGACAACTACGAAAAGGCCCTTCAAAAGCAAGCCCGGGCTTTCCCCCAGGCGTGAATCGTGGAATTCCATACTACAAAAAATTAATACCCCC